>JABUQX010012148.1:0-10000 GCA_015478945.1 Trachelipus rathkii | reverse complement strand
ATTCTTTCATCAGCCCATCCATATACAAATTAAAAAGACAATGAGACAAACAAATCTCTACCTTTGTGTTATTATTAATATTTAAATTATTTCTCTTTAACTTCAATTATTCTTATACAAGCTTCCCCTTTGACAAACATACTTTTAATTCATTCAAGAAGCCTATCACCACACTAGGATTCACATCCATAGAAATTTTCCTATTAATCCTGTCATAACACCTGTTGCAATTTCATCATAAACCAAAATACAAAGTTTTTCTTATTCTCTCTCATTTTTTCAATTATTTATTTCAATGTGTGGTTTTGAATCTACACATCCTATGCCATTTCTAAATGCACCTTGTCTTCGTTAATCAGTCCCTTAATCACTGACGCACTCTTTTAACCAAAATATCAGCATATATATTCCTTACAAAACTCAATAGACTAATTTCCCTTATTTCCTATAGTTCATCTTATCACTCATACCCTTAAATAAGGGTACTATTACTGCTTCCCCATATCATTCGGAACTATGCCCTCCACAACGGTGTTACACAACTTCTATATCCGGTCAATCACAATATCTCTTTCGTATTTACCGTTCTTCAACTTTCTCACTCCAATACTTATCACTATTCAACACAATCACCCAAAAAAACTGTTTCATTAAAAACCTTGTACGGAAAACTTGAAAAGTTTTCCTATAAAATATTGTCTTATGTAAATTTTAAAAGCTTTTAAAGATTTTTGATGCCAAGAAGTAAAACTGATATTCTTCAAATATCATAAACTATAACTGGTAAAAAGCAACAGTAACTATGAGCATAAATATAGATTTTATCAATACATTTATTAAACTCTACTAACTTTTTTAATTAACTAATTTTATAATGTATTAATTTATCTCAGTTTTTTGATATTTCAAATTTAAGGAGATTATACCTAAGTAAAATTTTCATATCTCATTCTTGCTTCAAATTTACACCAAATTTAATGAAACAAGAATGAAGTAACTTTGTCTCCAACAAAAAATATTTCCACAAGATGGAAGCAGCTTTATTTACTTTTTGAAAAAATTTTCCTTTGTTCCTCCTCACTTTTATATTTTGCTAGAAGGATAACAACAGAAGAGCCTTAGGGCTGATACCCCTCAAAAACGAATTTAGGGCAGCTGAGAGAGAAACCTTTTTAAGTAGAACTTCTATAATTATATCATGGTCAGCTGCTAAAGAAACTACAGCAAATTTCAATTCCATGAAGCCCCGGATATCCCGAGTTTTTAGGAATAAATGCCAGGAATGAAGAAGAAAAACTGAAATAACCCAAGGTGAGATTTGGTTGTTTTCTTAGTTATAAGTTTCTCACTTATTTGCTTGAAGTGTAATAAAAAAAATAAACTCTGCCAAAAATTTATTTGTTTCTGAAGTTAATTATAGCAAAAACCTTAAGCTAGGCCACAAGCTTACTTTCTAGGTAGGCTATATTTATGCTCATTTTACTACGCTTTGCAGAATTATCCAGTGTAACCAAAGTAAATTTGCTATTCATTCAGAATTGAACACCTTTTTCCATCATTTTTTTTCATGTATATGGACTGTTTATTTTATTATTTGTAATTTAGTTTTACTTAACCATTTTTTATGTTTAGGCCAAACCTTAATTATATTTTTATTGAATTACCATTAATCTGATATTATATGATAGGTTAAATCAAACCTTTCATCCTTTTTTAATTAGCCTTGGCTATTTATTTTGTATTTGTAATTCAGATTTTCTCAACCATTTTTTTTGTTTAGTGTCAAAACCTTGAGTATATTTTTACCGAATTACCATAAATCTGATATTGTATGATAGGTTAAATTCTATTAAATTGGCAAATTAATCTTGAAATTTATTTTATGAAGAGTATGATGTCATTGTTTATTTACTTTGAGTCAATCACCCGCAAGGGACTTTAAATTATGACTAGATGAAAGATTAATTATTAGTTATTTTGGTGATTATTTAGTGATTGATTGTTTACTTCAAGGTGATTGTTTACTTCAAGTCAATCACCTGTAAAGGGCTTTAAATTATAACCAGATGAAAGTTTCATGATTTTTTTTTTTAATTCCTAATTATTATTAAAGCGCGCAAAAATCTCTTTATCAAGTAAATATCATTTATTTGATTCATGAAGAGTCTTAGGTAATTGGTTACTTTAAGTCAATCACTCGCAAAAAGCTTTAAATTATAACCATATAAAATTTTCATGGTTCTTTTTAATTCTTAACTATAATTAGATTACGGAAACCCCTTTTTATCAAATAAATATCACATATAATATAAACTAGTCATTTTTATAATTCAGTCATTATTTTTTACCATTTAGTTAATTGTTTAACTATTTATTCCCTCACTAAATTTGATCTTCTAGGGCCAGTTTTATAATTTGATATTTAAGATAAGTTGAGAGAGGAAGCAAAACTATTAGTTACTTTTTATTTTTTTATTTTTTTTTTTTTTTTTTGTGATTGTTTTGTTTAGGTCAGTCACCTCCAAGATATTTTGCGAGCATCAATTTTTATAACCAAGACTATATCTCCTTTCCCAGTATTATAATTATAACATTTTAAAAAAATTTCATACTTTCATCCAAATCTCTTTGTGGTGTATTAAACTTAGAAAGTTTTTCAGAGGGATTAAAATTACCCGACCGAATACTGCATTTGCTTCCGTCCATCCATTCCAAGATCAGATCAATCTCCGTCCAATTATTATTATTATTATTATTATTATTATTATTATTATTATTATTATTATTATTATTATTATTATTATTATTATTATTATTATTATTATTATTATTATTAATTTGATCTTTCATATTATTATTATTATTATTATTATTATTATTATTATTATTATTATTATTATTATTATTATTATTATTATTATTATTATTATTATTATTATTATTATTATTATTATTATTATTATTATTATTAAAGTGTAAAAATTTTTACTACATTTTTCTTTAACCTTCATTTTTTGATTTCTGGTTTTATATTTTTGTAGAAAAATTTTTTTTGGAAACTTTTTTAAATTTTCAGTTATTCAAATGCTTTAAACATTGTTTTATTCATGGCGACCGTGACAGGACAGGCAAGATGTAATTAAGTGGGATTGATCTGGGTTTGATGGAAATTGAAATCTCCGCAAAATAACCAAAAAAAAAATTTTTTTTGGCTCAAATATTATATTTTATGATTATATTTTTATGAAACTTTTAACTATATTTTACCTTTTGTGTTTTGTTTAAAATTTATTTTTTTAAGCAAACTTATATACCATTTCTTTTTTTTTCTTTCTCTCTCTTTTTTTTTTTTTTTTTTTTTTTTTTTTTTTTTTATTTTATTTTTTTTTTTTTTTTTTTTTTTTTTTGTCTTATTTTTTTTTACGATTTTAATATTCGGTCAAAACAATTTAAATATACTTTTATTTCAAACGTTTTTGAATGTTTTATATTGGCAAAACTATTTTTTGCCTTCCATTTTAATGGAAATTTTTGTTTTGGTCTTTTTTTTCTTTTTCTTTTTTATTATCAAAAGTTTTGCCTTCGATATTATTTTTTTTTTAATTTTTTAGCTAATTTTATAATGTAATTAATTTATCCTAATTTTTTAATATTTAAAATTTAATAAGATTACAACTAAGTAAAATTTCCATATTTCATTATTGCTTCAAATTTACACCAAATTTAATTAAACAAGAATGAAGTAACTTTGTCTCCAACAAAAATATTTTCATAAGATGGAAGCAGCTTTATTTACTTTTTGATAAAATTTTCCACGAGGCAAAGGCTTTGTTCCTCCTCAATTTTTATATTTTGCTAAAGGGATAACAGAAGAGCCCTAGGGCTGATACCCCCCAAAAAAGACCTTTAGGGCAGCTGAGAAGAAAACCTTTTATGTAGAACTTCTATAATTATGAAATGGTCAGCTGCTAAAGAAACTACAGCAGATTTCAATTCCATCAAGCCCCGGATATCCCGAGCTTTTAGGAATAAATGCCACGAATGAAGAGGGAAAACTGAAATAATCCAAGGTGAGATTTGTTTGTTTTCTTAGTTATAAGTCTTCTTCTTTTTTGCCTGAAGTGTAATAAGATAAAACAAGCTAGGCCCAGTCTTACTTTCTATATAGGTTATATTTATGCTCATTTTACAACGCTTTGCAGAATTATCCAGTGTAACCAAAGTAAATTAGCTATTTCATTCAGAAATTAAAAAACTTTCATCATTTTCTTTTCATTACCCTTGGCTATTTATTTTATATTTGTAATTCAGTTTTCTTAACCTTTTTTTTGTTTGGGTCAAAATCTTAATTATATTTTTACTGAATTACCATAAATCTGGTATTGTATGATAGGTTAAATAGAACCTTTCAATATTTTTTCATTAGCCTTGGCTATTTATTTTATATTTGTAATTCAGATTTTCTTAACCATTCTTTTTGTTTAGGTCAAAACCTTGACTATATTTGAACTGAATTACCATAAATCTGATATTGTATGATAGGTTAAATTCTACTAAGTTGGCAAATAAATCTTAAAATTTACTTTATGAAGAGTCTGAGGTGATTGTTTACTTCAAGTCAGATATATATATTATAACAATATAAAATTTTCATGATTCCTATTAATTCCTAACTATAATTAGATCGCGACAACCTCTTTTGATCAAGTAAATATCACATATAATATAGACTAGCCACATTTTTATAATGCAGTCTTTAATTTTTACCATTTAGTCAATTGTTTGATTATTTTTCCCCCACTGAATTTGCTACTCTAGGGCCAGTTTTATATTTTGATGTTTAAGATAAGTTGAGAGAGGAAGCAAAATTAAAATTGAATTTTTTTATTATTTTGGTGATTGTTTACTTTAGGTCAGTCATCTCCAAGATATTTTGCGAGCATCATTTTTTATAATCAAGAGCCTATCTCCTTTCCCAGTATTATAATTATAACATTTTAAAGAATTTTTATACCATCCAAATCTCTTTGCTTATATTAAACTCATAATAAATTTTTTCAGAGGGATTAAAATTACCCGACCGAATACTGTGTTTGCTTCCATCCATCCATTCCAAAACCAGATCAATCTCCGTCCAAATATTATTATTATTATTATTATTATTATTATTATTATTATTATTATTATTATTATTATTATTATTATTATTATTATTATTATTATTATTATTATTATTATTATTATTATTATTATTATTATTATTAATTTTTTATTTATTATTATTATTATTATTATTATTAATTTTTTATTTATTATTATTATTATTATTATATATTTTATTATTATTATTATTATATTGTATTATTATTTTATTATTATTATTTTATATTTAATTATTATTATTATTATTATTATTATTATTATTATTATTATTATTAATTATTATTATTATTATTATAGCGTAAAAATTAAGTTTAGCTACATTTTTTTTTTTTTTTTTTTTTGAACAATATTTTTGTAAAAATATTTTTTTTTGAAACTATTTCAAAATATTACAGTCCAAATGCTTTTGGCAAGTGTCTTTTTTTTTATTCAAACCTATATCATCTATAAAACATCAAGCTGACACTTATTTATAAATAAGATGTTAACGCAAACAAAATCCTTTCATTCTGCGGATTTTTCTTCCCTTGCCAATGCAATAGGACATTTCATTAAAATGAAATAAAGGGTTCTAAGAAATTCATTCCCCACGGTCACTGTAAAATTTGAAGCCCAATTTCTCCTTCAAATAGACTCCCTCATCAAACTAAAAAATAACTCGGGAAAAATTGACAGGCAAAGCAAAACCAAATCATAGATCTAAATATATCGGTTAATATATCGATATTAAACTATTTAATTACCACCACTCTAAAAAAAAAAAAAGTGGCTGGCAGCCTCTCATCGAAACACTATATAACAAAACAAGCACTAAAAACTTATACCGTACCATACAAAAACTTTAAACTTGTCACATATAACCTCCCCAACCCATGAAGCAATCCGCAAACCAAGCAACAAAATACTCAACACATAAATCCAATGCAATATTCTTATGTTCCACTTCTCAAAAATTCAGCATAAACTAGTGAACACTGCAAATAGAAAAATAATCAAAAGACCCAAAAAATAAAAGCTAACCAAAAAGAACTTCCATTCATCCCACAGAAGTATACAACATAATCAGAAACCTTAAGAACTCAAAAGCTGAAGGATCAGATTATATTCACAGACTTGACTGAACACATTATAACGGGCTTTAAAAAAAAACATATCCTTCGAACATTACTCCTAGCTATAGACATCAACATGGCATTCGGTAAAGTCTCCGTCATCTCTTAATAGATAAAATTCTATACACAAACCTTCCCACTAAATACAAAATAATACTAGCAAACTTTATCTCTGGACACACTGCCAGAGTCACCGGGTCACCGTACTTCATGAACATGCAAACTATGCAATAGAGCTCTCCAGGGAGATATTCTCTCATCCATCCTTTTCAACCTTTTTATGAACGATCTACTTACTCATACATCCTTTTTTATTTAAATCAACCATGCACTCTACTGTTCAAAGTTAATCCATACACAATGCTACCCGAGTACTACAACAACATATTGTTCAATTCGAACAATTACCGACTATAAGCAGAATGAGATCCTCACCACAAAAAAAAAAACACATTTACAATAAGCACAATGGAGAGAAGATAATCCAATACCTATCTAGTAAGTAGTTGACTCTCTCTCAATAGGAAAAAAGACACCAATTTTGGTTTAACATTCGAAACCTATATGATATTCACACCACACATTAATAATATCACCTCAAGAGCCACTAATAAACTCAATGCACCGAAAACCCTTACTAGTTCAACTTTTGACCAATAGTTCACAGACAATATATCCACTCTCTATTAAACTGGGCATCACCTGCATGGGCCCTTGTACAATCACAATGCAACTTGAATAAATAAGATACTACACAAAACAAGGCCCAAAGAGTAACCGTCTGCTACCGTCTACATCCATTCATCCCTACAAACAGACGGGGAAACTCCACTTCAAAAAGACCACTTAGATATTATTGATTGCTAATTATATAGATTAGCCTTTCTTTTAATCCCAGGCATCTCTCGAAATTCAAATATCTTTTTAATTTAGTCAGTTTGAGACTACTGGAAACAGTATAAAAAAAAGAATGAGGACTTTATGAATAGACTTTAATCCTTATTAAGGGATTTTGAACAAAAGGACACTGCTATTATTAAAATTTATCAAGACAATGATGTGGACTCAAGTGCATCGCAATTTAATTTTGATGAGTTGTCTGGTCAAGTTGATTATCAATTCACGACTAAGCTAAATCCTAGTAAATTAATCGTGGTATCAAACCTTCAAACCACAATCAACTTCAAAAATTTAAATTTGATCTGTACTCTAAATTTTAATCACCTCAATCCTCAAATTTTCAATCAAACAAACACTAAAGATTTAAATTACCTCAAAACTTGAGCATTCAATCAAATCATTATTCAAAATATCAATAAAATCAAAACACAAAATTTTGACCAAAACACAACTCAAGTTCAAACTATATCCCTATGCTTTAACTTTAAACAATTCAAGCCTTCTATAACTATCAATTCAAATTTAACGTAGGTGAAACTCGAAGATCTAATGAGACCTCAATGTCACACAATGATTCTCTTCATAAAATTTCAAACCTACTAGAACTATTAAGAAAAGTAGATAGAAAAATTCACTAGTTACTCTTTGCATTGTAGACAGCGAATCTCAACGTTCATATCTTTTTAAATATATACGGAATAAATTAAACATAACTTTAGGAAATCGTCCGAGTACTCGGCTTGATATCAAAATTTATTTAAGTGTGAGTTCTCGCAACCTGAAAGAGGTCTTCAAACAGTTATGCCACAAATCTCATCTATTAAAGCTATGCCAATCAGGTACAAATTTTTATCTATTGGAGTTGTTTATAACACACTGTCTCACCTGGAGAAGATGATGCTCAAATTAGCAAAGTCTTTTACAATGCAGACAGTCAAGACAAGGACACCACAGATCAAATTGATCCCACAACTTCAAAATCAGTTCTTCAAGATAATAGTAATAGGACTGCTGCAGATGCACACCTTTCAACTTCATGTATAAACTTATCTGTTTACAATTGACAACACGCTGTTGTCAATTGTAAAGAATTCCTTCACAGGAATTTATCTTATTTGAATTATTTATTCTGTTAAGTTGCTAATTCCAATGATACTCATGCAGCTCTTCAGTGGGAGGATATAAATACTCTATATACTTCATCTATCATTGTTTTTTCACGTGAATCAATATTACTTTTCCCTAAATATTTTGTCACACGCGAGTAGATAACATTTTTCCCTTACACATTTTTTTTTCATTCACATCTGAAAATGTAACGCCCAACGTGAGTTCACTTTTAAGCAAATCCATCAAGGCCTCGAAGTTTTATTCAAAGTCTTAGTTACCGTTTCATTTCAAATTTCAGTTTTGTGTTCAATTTTTCTAAAATTTATTTGATTGAGGTAAATTAAACGAGTTTTCCTATTATTGTTCTGCTTCAACCGACTTTCCTTGAATTAAACAATTTCATTTAACGTTCTTTAATTACTTTAAATATAACCTTGGGTAACCTCAAGAACTACGAAGATCACAATTTCTTCGAAACCATTATGGTAAGTCCTAAGATTATTCTTTTATTCAATTAAATCAAATTCAAATAAAAAAACTATTTAATATTTTAACCTACTTCTTCTGAAGTAAGAAACTTTTTATAACATTTTATGAACTTTAGGTATGAGGTTTTACGTCAAGCAGTATTTTGCTTTAGGCATAATGCTGTGCTTTGCTATCCTTTGTGTCAATATCAGTCGAGTCCAATAACTTGTACTACATCGGTGTATATTTTTCTTTTAAAATATGGTTTTTAAATGTCAGTAAACATACCTCTAAAATTCAAGAATGACTCCTACAAGAAATGTTAAGTATGCATTTGTTCGCAACTAAAACACAGCGACGATATATTACAATTAACATTAAGAAAATATATGCAATTAAGCTATACTTTGGTTGCCCTCTAGGTGACCAAGATAAACCATGGGACATACATAAAATCTGTCTTGAATATTCAAATGGATTGCATGACTGATTTATCAAAAAGACAGTTTCAGTGGCATTTGCCTTATACATGATATGGAAGGAATCGAGAAATCATCATCAAGCCTGTCATTTATGTACCGTGAACTTACTGGGGTTTTCTGCCAAGAGCAAATACCAAATTGTATATCGGACAAAGACCAGTAAAATATGGTGAAGCAATTCCCATTCCAATTCTCTAATACAATATACCTGATTCTATATTACGATGTAGATGACATGGGAAGTGATGAAAGGTTTAACTAGCGTTTCTGGGTCACCTATAGACCCAGAGTACTCCTTTGAAGGTAGAAATTTTGAGTTTAAATAGTTAATCGAAAATAGTTGAATGATCTTGTTAAGCACTTATCTCTGTCTAAGGAGAATAGAGCATCTCGTCTGAAGAATAAAGGAGAAAAATGTAAATGAGAGCAATGTTGACATTAGTTACTACCGATAATGGGATTTTGAATTAACACCATTATATACAGTAAGCGGTTCTGTCTGTTATGACACCAAACCAATGGACTATCTGAAGCATGTGGCATCTGACTGGTGCATCTTTGTTGATATCGTAGGGAAGCCTGAAAGCATTTCGTTAGCATAAGTGTAGTATAATGCAATCCATCCTCATTTTCCACTCTTTCCATCTATAAAGAGACATATGACAGTATGGATACAATACTTAAGACAATCAAATACAACTCCCCAGGGAGGGAATTTTGTGAGTGATCTAAAAGTTATAGGAGTGCCTATGGGTATGAAGTAAT
>JABUQX010012147.1:0-29264 GCA_015478945.1 Trachelipus rathkii | reverse complement strand
TCACCCCAAAGCTGGTCAATGTCACCCCAGTGTTTTGTAAGCTAATTATAACTATTATTTTGTGGTTTATAATTACAATATCACTTTGTTTTCTAGAAATAACACTTTTGTTTTTTTTTTTTTAAGATTACATAGGTAATTAGATACACTAATAATTATAAGGCACTGATATTCACTAGTTTTTATAGTTTTTTTTAGGAATTTACACAATTAATAGCACTACACTATTGCACTGAACTACCTATTTACATGAATGTTTTTTATTTAACTTGAGACCCCAAGAGATTCTACAAAGATGTATTGATCTCTTGTGTTTACAGTATAGTCTTTAGTAACAATTTCGATGATATCCATAACATGATAACATGAACTACAGGTCTCGGTAACTGTTTTATATTTTACTCACGGTTTAGACTGCTTCTCATTTGATTTTATCTCTTACAGCTTCAATGGCATTCTGCAGACCATTATCCTCATAGTCTATATACCTCCTGCTACCTGATTTCGAATGTGACCTATTTTATAGTTCCGTACCGTAAATTTATAATTTCAGGTTTTATTAATTATGAACTGTAAGGACTTATATTTTATTGTCTTTAATGTTTAATTATTGTTCATTTATTTAGTTTTAATATGGTTCAAATATTTTATTTTTGTTTATTTTCATCAAATATTTTACATAGGTATGCCAAAAAAAAAAGAAATAAAAATAATTAAAATAAAACAAAAATAAAACAACACATAATTAAAAGCAATTGACTTTGACCTGGTATATATATTATTTTAAACTGTACTAATCTAGTACTATATTTAACGAAACCTATGTAGAAAGGCCTTAGGTACAATAATAAAGTTGTTTCTCTTACTTAGTTTTTTTTATATTCACCATGTTATACAAAAGGGTGAAAAATGAAATGTTTTTAGGTTACACAAACAAATGTAATTTTTTTTTAATATTTACAATTTCAGTAATAATATAGTTTATTCTTTTAGTACAATCAATAATAATCAAAATCTACGAAAAGCATTTTCATACCGAATTTAATTTACGTGGATCATTTACTAGAGAAGGGTCGAAAATTTTCAAAGACTAAAAAGTTCAAAGACCAATTTCCTTAAGGTGTATATCTTACATTTTCTTGAATGAATCGATGTTGCTGCTGTTCACTATTTTAAAAGAAAGACTACTCCACTTATAAATATAATATATATATCTATATATAAAATACATAAACTACTATACTATATAATATATATATAATATATACTTATATATTTATATATATCATTATACTATATATATCATATATAAATTCAGGGTTAAAAAAGCCTACTGCCCGGGTAATTAGGTAAAACCCACTGGGTTTGGGTTTTGGGAACCAAAAACCCACTTTGTCGTGAAGCGGGTTTTTGCTATTCGATTTAGCTGATGTTAATAAGAAAAATAAGTGAAATCATGTCTTATTATGTTTTGACACACACAGGAAAGGACAAAATAAAACCTGCAAACTTATTTTTATGCAGTTTAATACTTTAATTACTAAGTAGGCTACCTGAGTTTAACAAAGACTAATGTAACATTCAACACAATATGAAAATCACCATTTACCAATCATTTTCATCCTTGGATTTCAACATTCTGTAACATTTAACTAAGTTTTCGGCCTTTTCATTGCCTAATTTGTTTCTCAATTTGTTATGTATAAGGCCGTAAGTTGAGAACAGTCTCTGCACACCGGCAGAGCTTGCAGGCACAGAATGCAAAGTGATTTTGTGGCCCTTTTGTGAATCACCTGCCATCATTTTGCAGCACTCATGCCACTGGTGAAGTTCTCCGTCAGCACGTAATGTGGGAAAATTTCAGTCTTCAATTTGAAATTTTGAAAACTGAACAACGTAATCCATATTTCGCTCCTGTATCCATTTCAAAACAGTTTCTTCCTGTTGGGCTGATAGTTTTGCACCTGTAAAAAGTAAAATAAAAAAATTATGACCGTCAGACATTGTACATTGTTCTTATCTTCTCTACTTCCCATTCTTATTAAAGAAAAATTAATGTAGAAAAAATCTGCCTGTGAACCCAAACTTATTAGGCTATTTGATTTTGATTTGGTACTTTTACCCTTTCTTTACCACACAGTAGACTAAAAATATAAAAAATAAAAAGAGTTGGAATGTGGGATTGCCGGATTGTAGAGTACTTTATAATTCCATTTGAGATGTGTAGCATAAGCTACTAATTGAAATGGTGTCATCCAGTCATCAAATCTTGCATATGATAGCTTTGTATTGTTGTAGTACTGGATCTTCAAGAACTTCAAACCATATTTGGACTTTATCTCCAAATGAGCAAGAATCAGACTATAGCTGCAATAAGAAATATTAAATATTTACAATTTATCTAATATTTACAATGCAATATAATATCTATTAATATTAGGCATTTAGGCTTTGGTTCACAAATAGCTCAAATGGAGTGTGATGCATTAAATATTATTCAATGCTCTTGAGTGTCTCAAAGAGAGGAGAGCTTATATAAAAGTCTCATATAGACTTTTACATATTAACTTTATAACCAGGTTATCTTACCCTATCTAAAGCTGAGGCCACAATGTTAAGTTGGTTTTGCAGGTTCAGGGCTTCACTGTGAATAGCTACATGTCAATTATGGCAGCTATATTCTCTGCTACTTCTGCAGAATATTTCTGATTTCAATGTACAACGGGAAATTTTGGATGTAAGGATATGATGAGTTTTGTTAAGTATCGTTAGATTAAGGACTTAGCAAACTTCTTAATCTAACAAAGCTTATCATAACCCTGCCTCCCTGCGAACGCCTATAAGTATATATATATATATATAATATCATATATACATCGTTACCATTTAAATTGATTGTTAGGATCAAATACTAGAAATATATTAAAAAAAATCAAAAATCAAAACTGACGGAGTCGTAAAACAGAACAGGTCCTTGAATTGTTTTGAATGCTTAACAATTATGCAACATTTTCAAAGGTTATTTTGTATTGAAAATTAGTATTAATTAACTTAAATTCTTCGCAGAAACAAACTGCTTACTCATGTTAATTAATTGTTGTTAATTTTGAGAAAATACACTCAAATTCCTTATTTTTTGTGAAAATTGTTAATTTCTTACAATTTTAATAAAGTTTAGCCCTAAAGCTAAAAAATGTGCAAAATTCACATGTTTCAATGGCAGAAGTCAAAATTTGGCATTTGAGTTAAGTATCGAAAGAAAAAAAAATAAGGGCCAAGAGTGTTCAACGTTTAAATAAAATTTCATAATTAAAAGAACATCTTTCTTTTATTCTATCTTACTTCTTAAGTTATAATAACATAAATTTCAAAATTTTATAACTTATAGCTTACAATATATATATATATATATATATATAATATATATATATATATTATATAGATACTATATATATATATATATTATATATATATAATAATAATTATATATAATATAATATATACTATATAGTATATATAGATATTTATATAAAGAAACAATTTAAAACCCACTTAAGAACTAAACAGGCATTCACAAATATTAAAATTAAAACAGTAGTTAATAAATTTTCGAGACTGTACAACGTCTCCTCCTCAGAACTTAAATGAAAATAAAGCTGATTTGACAAAAATAAATAATAAATTAAAATATGAAATATAAAAAAATGACAAGCAAATTACTATAAAAACAAAATTATACTTCACAATAAAAATGTTTTACTGCTTATATTTAAATTTTTCAGAATTTCTTGTTATTAGTCAAAATTAAAGAATACTTCGGAATATTAAAATTAGATTTAGTTGAAATGAAAAAAGATCATAATAAATTGATTTAGATTTTATCCTTTGAAATTAACAAAAAAGTTGCACCTCCCCAAGTAATGTCGGACTTTCTGTGAATAGATGTCTTAAAAATGCACTTTGGTCATTTCCTTTCTAACTTCACCCCTAGGTTGTTCTAACGACCATGTCGCGGTCGTTAATGTTTCGCCGAAATATGAATTATTACAAAATCCCCAAGGAATTTTGTAAACGCCCCCAGCCTTTTCAAATTAGTGGTTCTATTATTTATCAAAAATTCTGTGATAGGATACTCCGGAAAAACTGAGATACTATAGTGCGATGTCAAATAGGGTTTAAACATAAATGAATGTCAAGTAGTGAGGTAGAATGGCGCATGACTTTACGTTATCCATTTAGAAAGGAATTTGTTCTCTAAATCACAAATATCTAGAATAAGCCTGTTTGTACTTCTTATGAATTAAAAGTTTTTGGATAGGCTAAGTTTCTAAATGTACGAAAGATAAAATCAACTTCTTGTTTCAAATATAGAGGATCACAATAATTGAACGATCTCAAAAACATGTTAAAATAAACATTTTTAATAGTAAAGAGGATGAGAGGAAAAATAATGGAGCAATTGATTGGTATGTGTTGGCTGCGATACACTTTAAAAGATAAGGAAGTTCCTGTACTGTTTGTATAATTAGAATGTCCCAAAAAAGAAATGATCCATCAAAACGTAAAATTGATAGAAGGGGTTAAATCTATTAATTGAAGAGGAAATCATGTAATGGAAACACAAGTCCCCCAACCCCAAATGATCAACAATCTCTTCCATGAAACAACTGAGAAAGAGAGGCTGCCTGGAAGATCTTGAACTCAACCAAATTCCATATAAATATTGCCATGATCGGACATAGACTACTGCCCATACTTGCACCAAATATTTGGTCGATAAAAGTTATTGTTAAAGGTTAAAAAAACTTAGTTATCTTACATTAGAATATAACAGGATCATGAACAAAAAATTCTGATAAAAATTCAAAGATGGAAATGTTATACCAATTCCCCATATTTTGGAATTTTTATAAGAATTTTTGTTACCTAACATGATTCCTATACCCATTCCCAATTTATTAATTGTCTACGTCTTTATATATATATACTCTAATTAATATTATAATAATAGATATATATATATATAATTAATATATAATATATATATATATATATATCATATACCATATATATATATATACTAATATATAACTATCATACTTATATTATATATATATAATATTTTTTAAACGCGTATAAAAGATTAAACTTTAAATATTTTGCTTCAAAATCGGAAAAAGCATTTGGTTTCTTTTTCACTGTAATTGAAAATTTGGAATTTTCATTTGCCAGACGTACGATGTGCTTGAAAGTTAAGCAAATTTCTAACTGGCAACAAATAGGCGCCATATATGGAATGAAACAAAAATAATGTTATAAAATAATATAAATAAAGAAATGACAAATAAATGATCATATAATAAAGAATAAAAATAATTTTTTTTTTTTTTAGCTTTCCTTATAGTAATAGCTGATAATATTTTTCTATCTCTTTATCTCAAAATGGGTAATTCAAAAGGGTAATTCAAAAGAGCGAACTTTATATAAATTGGCTGAAGGTGAATTAATAAACAAATCACAAGAACAGAATTTTGATTGAATTCTGTTAAATTGTTAAATCCAATACCTTAGGGGAAGTCATTATTCAGTGGTGTATAACCCTCTAGACAAATTGAAAAGGGGAACTCCACAGTGATAAATAATCCTGCCTATCAGTGTAGATCTTAATTTTTCTTGAAATGGCTCCGGATATTCTTAAAATTAACCAGGTTGACTCTTTAGGTAAACGTTTCTCTAACCAGGACCTTGAATTGTAGATCGTGACCTGGACCTGAATAAGAGGCCAGAATTAGTGGGTCTCAAAAAAAATCATCTATTCTCTAAATTAACTTAAAACTATCCTTCTATACTGCTAATTATTCATCATAAAAACTTCCGGTATATTCTATTCAAATATTTATATGCTTCCTTTATTGTTATCCTTAACTAATTTCATTTTATTTCTTCTTTAATCTTTCTATTTCCTATCAATTTAATTGTAATTTTGTCTAAATACTAAAGTAATTTGAATTAATTAAATAATGAATATGTTTCATAAACTCTTCTACCAAGTCTAACTCTTTTAACAAACATATATTTGTCGGTCCATATTCTTACATTCTATATATATATTATATATATATATATATATATAAAATATATATATATAATTATAATATTATATATATATATATATACATATATAATAATAATATATTAATATATATATATATATAACTTCATTTCCCTTATGATGGAGGGAAATAAGATCTTCTGAGTTACTCCTGGTTTTCCTCAATAGTTATATAAGCACTCTTGGAAGTTTTCTTTCTTCTAACAAAAATGGCTTCAAAATTCAACTTCCTCAAAAAAATGTTGCAAAAAACATTTGTTACTCCTTAGCTCTGTGGGAAGGAGAAGAATAAAA
The DNA here is from genome assembly GCA_015478945.1 of Trachelipus rathkii. Taxonomy (NCBI): domain Eukaryota; kingdom Metazoa; phylum Arthropoda; class Malacostraca; order Isopoda; family Trachelipodidae; genus Trachelipus; species Trachelipus rathkii. Next base: position 22,858 of record JABUQX010012147.1, on the reverse strand, counting down.
AGGATGATTAAATCCGTCTCATTCCTCCCCATCCGTCAATTCTGGTATTGACGAAACAAAATAGAATCCAACCACACCACAAAAGTAAATAAATCAACTTCAGCTTTTTCTTTTCATCCGCAAAAAATAAAAAATAAACATTTCTTTCGTTTATCTACTCTTTTCTTGAGTATTATCACAAAACATCAAAACAAACAATCTTAAAAAAACAAAATAACTATTTCTCTTCTAACTTCACTTGTCACATAACTGGCGAACCCGCTGCTTTATCTCCTCCACCGACATATCCTGCCCAAATGTCATCAAATATTCTTGCATATTCTGGATATACTTTAGAAACATACCATCCCAGTCAGGCTGTGACGACACCCCTCCCACCGTAGGGACAATACTCTGCACCGGCAACTCCATTGATGTACTTGGCACCGGCTCCTGCCTCTGGTACGGGACTGATCTCTCTCTCTCCTCCGAACGAATCTGCTACGCCTGGGTTGTGGTGTTACTACTATGGTGTTATCCATTATGCTCATATCTATGTCCCCGAATGTTATTGGCAAATAGCTGCGCGTTCGGCGTGCGGACTCCACCGTGGTCTCCTCACGTCGAGCGGAATCAAGGCTGGAGGGTTGATTCACTGATGTCTGTGACAAATTACCCAAGGACGGAGCTCCCATTACTTCCTGTTGTTCCGTTATTTCCTCACCTCTTTCCGTTACAACTACCATTTCCTCCACCTCTTCAACCTGATCAATCATTTTCTGTTGCAGTAGTTTTCACATTGGGTGATACCGGAACCACCGTGGCGATGGAAGGGGCCACGTTTTGTGGGCCATCTCTAAACACCCCTGCTCCTCTCAACTTCATAAAATACTGCCTACAGAGGTCTCTGGATGTATGCAAACCATCCCGCAGGAAGCCCTGATCTCCCAAAGTATATACCTCAAGAGCCCAGAAACCGCCGGATATTTTCCTTTTGTTCATCACCCATGTCCGAAACAGCGTATATGACTGGGTAAGAGGCCTTGTTATGCCAGGTTATCTCAGCCTTCCTCGACATTCGTATCTGCAAATGCATCCGTCTGACCTGCAGGTGCAAAATCCGATCAGCGTACTCCGGTGCTTGATGGTAATAATCCTGGATTCTTTGCGGATAGTCCCGTACTCGCAACCGATTGTACTCAACAAGATCCAGAAAAGGGGGAATCGCCAATAGCACTCATATTTGGGTTTATTTCCGCACACCTTTCTGAAAAACGGAAAAACCTCCTGGTGAATTCTTCGATGGTAAACTGGAGGTTTCCTGTATTTACCCAATAAAACCCAGGTGCGGAAGGGTTCGAATCGGGCAATCGAGTTTGATGGTAAGCTTCAGTAATTATTATAAGCACCAACCATATGGGTGTACTACGTATTAAGTTCCAGTGGCATGCTGTATTAGGTCATGCAACCTGTCAAGTGTCATCCCCGGATATGACCCAAATCGTATAGTAGCTCCGGGCAACAAATCTGGGGTGAAAGCCCTTTCCATATCTGCCACCCAAGAGTGACCGATCAAATCTGAAAATAATATAAAAAAATTTTAATAATATAATTATACTTGAGTTACAAATTTTACGTCAATGTTATAAAAACTTTTTTTTTTTTTTTTTTATCAAGTGTTCCTTGTCAACATTTTCTACAAATCTCAGTTTAAACTTTTTTTCCGTGTCATATATATATATATATATAATATATATATATATATATATATTAATATATATATAATTATATATATATATATATATTATATATTATATACAATTTTTTCCTTTTTTTTCCAATTTTTTAATTTTATCCTATCCAAATTTTATCCTATCTACATTTTTATTTCCATTCTAATTCGATCCTCCTCTTTTTTCTCTATTCTCACATTTTATCCTATCTGCATATTTTTTTTTCTAATTTCAATTTTTACCCTTCTAAATTTTCCTATCTACATTTTTTTTTTTTTTTTTTTTTTTTTTTTTTTTTTTTTTTTTTTTTTACTTTTTCCTTTCCCGAACTACCACTTTTCTAATTTCGTTTTACTGGTCTTCGTCATGTCTATCATTTATAATAATTCGCTTCCGCTTACGTTCCATCAAGAAAGGGAACACTGTTGGCAATTCCTGACTATGCCCTCGTGATCTCGTATACGGTCTATTCTCATCCCTTATAATTTCCGGCAAGGGCACTTCCACCTCCCCACCGGTCACAACCTCGTTTATTTTCTCCTCTCGTTCCTCATTCATAGCATACCTCTGAAAAACAGGATCGTTCAACAAATAATCAGGAGGCAGTTTCCATACCCTTAACTGTTTATGATGTGCTTTATATTGTTTACCGTCCACTGTGGATCTTATCACATATTATCTGTATTATCTCATAAGGTCCTCCATATCTAGGATGAAATTTATTTTGTGTTAGATTGCCAGGTAAATGAGCTTTCAATCCCACCATTTGATGTATTTCATAAGGAACGAACCGGTCATGACTATCCTTCCGACACTCCTCAGTGGGCAAAGGCAATTCAGTGTGCAATTCATGCGCTCTCTTCAATATGTTTTCACAGGGAGTGAGATGTGTCTTTGAATGAGTGGTATGATTATAAACCAGCAATACTTGCGACAATTCCTCATCCCATTTATTTGGCTTTTTGATAGACATCCTCAAATACTGACTGAGGGTGCGGTTTACTCGCTCTACAGCTCCGTTAGACGATGGTGTATATGGCGTGGTTAACACGTTTAATTGTTTTTTTTTTTTTAAATTTTTTTTTTTTTTTTTCTTTCCAATTTAAGTTTCTTTTTTTTCCCCAAAAATTTTTTTTTTTTTCTGGCCCTAGGAAAACTCTCTGCCATTATCTGTCAATAGGCGCTCTGGTAGCTTTGGAAGAAATGGTAATATACGATGTTGTACTGCTTTTGTCACATATATACACTGCTTAATTCTTATGGGAATAGCAGCTACCCATTTCGTAAAAAGATCTACCATTACTAGGGCGTAATTATTTCCTTAAGTGGAACACGGAAACTGGATTTAAAATCGCATCGCTACCAATTCAAACGGTCGCGAAGTGACTATCTTCAGTGTAGGCGGGACATACAGTATGTTAGAGATCTTAAACGCCTGACATTTATAACACCGTTGTTGTGAGTATCAGAAACATTATGGCGGTATTTGGGATGCATATACAGCTTATATGAGCAATGAGTGTAATTTATTTTTCCCAATGTGAGCAAACATCTATTGTGTTTTAATAGCCACTTGTGTCAAATACTGTTGCGGGATTATAAGGGCAAACTCCCTATATAAACGATCGTTTCTTAAATAAATATACCTACTTACTCGTGCAAAAGGTTTTAAAGGCCCATTAAATGGCAAATTCCTAATTATGGCGATTTTCAGCCGCTTCAACGTTGGATCTGAATTTTGCAACATTAGAATGTTATTATCAATTTCTAAGGGATCCACTATATCCTCTGAGTCCACTTTTATATGGTGTATCCGGGGATCCCGAATTTCGTATACCACTTCCCCACCAGTGTTTTGGTGAATATTTGATTTTTCTTTGACGGCCGTCGTTGAAACACTAGGGAAAGTATTGACCTCCTCCATGGACTCATCTAACAACATCCACTCCTGAAAATTTCCCGCCGATATGACATTAGTGCTTGCTACCTCTCTCTCAATACCAACTTGCACTCTTACGGGTACCAGGAGATTATAGTGAACTCCGCCGCAACACAACAGATGACAAATACCTTTTTCTGATTCCATCACGAACTTCAATGGTTGAGAATCTCCATAATACACGAATACTTGTAGATGGTATAACTTGGTAAACGCCTTTATCGCTTGAGGGAAAGGAAATTGTCCAGCTTGTTTCATTAATTGTACCTTCTTTGTAAGTTGCCTGGTATCCTTCCCAGTCAGTAAACCATATGTTGTTTGATTATCGATCAGCTCCTGGACACTCCTGCCTCAACTTTAAATGATGGTCCAAGGATCCATATAATCCCATCGACAAGGCTTGAAAAAACGAATCCCCTCCACCAGGAATTTTTACTTCCGTAAATCCTCCAGGGATGGCATTCGCCGAAATTTCGTCTGGCTCCACTAAGGCTCCCCCCATTGGTGACCTGGATAACGCGTCAGCTACTTTATTTTCATTCCCTGGGATGTATCACAACTCATAATCGATGTCATTTATTTCTTCCAAAGTGCGGGCCACCCGAGCTTTTACCAATGGCATACTATGTAAGAACAGTAATGGTTGATGGTCAGTGAAAATTACCACTTGATCCCATAAAAAAAAGGTTTCAAAGCTCTCACAGCCCATCGTAAAGCAGCCGCCTCTTTCTCCGTTGTACTATAACGTTGTTCCGCTTTGTTAAAGGTTGTAGAGATGTAAGCTATAGGACGCTCTTCACCAGATTGGGTCTGTGCAAGACACGCTCCTGCCCCGATATCAGAGGCATCCACATACAACAATAAAGGCTTCGCTTGTTCTGAACGATCTGGGTACGATAGGACCTGTGGTGATGTTAATTCTTTTTTTTTGAGCTTCAAAAGCCTTTTGACGGCTCCGTCCATTTCAAGGTCTTAGCACTCAATAGTTCGAAAAGGGGTTTTGCAATTTCCGAGCAATGGGAGATGTGGCGCCTATAAAAGTTCAACATGCCCAGAAACTGCCTCAACTTACGGACGGTAGTCGGTACTGGAAATTGCATAATACCTTGCAAATTTGAATCCAGGGGAACCATGCCCCTTTCAGAAACCTTATGTCCCAAATACTGTACTTCCTTTCTAAGGAGAAAAGTCTTTGACGGTTTGATTTTAAATCCTGTTTCGTTAAATGCTGACAAAACTTTCTCGACGACTTCCAGATGTTTTTCAAATGTTTCACTGAGGATAAGGACATCATCCAAAAACACCATGAATTCGTTCCATGGAATATAAGCCAGAGCAAATCTCATCCGACGTTGGGAAGTGGCCGGTCCGTTCTTTACGCCAAACGGCATCCGCAAAAACTCCCAATGAGACAACATGTCGATCAGATTCGGGATTGGAAAGCTATCTCCTTTTGTGATTTTATTTAATTCTCTGTAGTCTATACACAATCTGATCGATCCATCCTTCTTTCTTATTGGCACCACTCGGGCTGAATATGGGGACTTACTCCTCTGGATGATTCCCTCCTCTTCCAATTTCTTGCAATTCGCTTCTATTTCTCTGAGAATGGGACCTTGTAATCGTCTGACTGGCACTTGCACAGGGTCCTCAGTGAGAGTTTCAATCCGATGCTTGATAACGTCTGTGCAACCCACATTAGAGTCTCCCAAACTCGAGACAGATGGATATTTCTCCAATAACTGAATTAATCTTTCTCTTTGATCTGCTGTTAAATCTGCTTCTTCCAGTCGAAATGCTTCACTCAAATTTCCAGGTGTCCACTCTGTGTATTCATTTGGACCTTGGTCACCTATTTCCACTACATTTATACTTGGATCCTCGATTATCCCTACGCCTACTCCTAACTGTCCTATTATAGTTCCCTTCTTCAACCTCCTTGGGAACTCACCCTCATTCCTAACTATAAACATGGCTCTATCGCCCGAAAAACTAACTAAAGAAGGTTCGAACTTTTATTGTATTTGGCAATCCCTGACTGGCCTCCACCACATCAGGTTGCTTCAGAGGAACTCTTCCACTCTCTACTTCCACCATCATACATCGTCTAGGTTCTATATTCACAGCTTCCACTAGGGCACAAGTCTCTTTGGGGTTGCCCTGCCTCACGTCCACGGCGACGGTCTGTACAAAATTCCAGCGTCTAATCACTAACTCTTTACGGTACAGATCCGGCAACAGATGTTCTTGATTTAGTTATATCAAACCCCAAAACCAAATCGTAATCAGTTAGTTGGTCAGGTACCACGACAAAACTACCCGGATTCAGGATATAATTTGTAGACAACCTCAAAGCTATTATTACTTCCCCAAGGACAGGAAACCTAACATTCCCCAATCCTGTAACTCCCCGATAAGCGGTAGGCAAGATAGGACTTTTGTTTTTATCTAATAGGTGTTTACAACCGGCTGAAATAAGACTGACTTCCACGCCGGTATCAACAAACGCTGTTATTGGCTCCATGGGTGGTTGATCCACTATGGTAACTTGCACAATTAGTGTTTTCTCAAGAGCCTTTATTATATGATAAGTTATCATTGCCCCGGGACACAATTCTTCGGCCTCATTTCTTTCGTCACTCTCCTCTTCTGTTTGCTGTTCCTGATTGACAATCATTGCAACCATTGGGGCGTTCTTTTCAACATTCTTTTCATTATCTTCCTCTTGTGGATTCTTTGTACTAATTATGGCTGACAATTGAAATGGTTGAGGGATATGTTCGGGAAGATTCTCCTGAGACGCTCCAGCATCCTCTTCAGTTGAGATCATAATTTTACTTATTGCTTGCTTTATTTCTCTTTCGGTTGTTGTCTCTGACATGAGACCTCCATGCCAGAGACTCCCCATTTCCCGGTCTCTGAGTGCAATCTTTGCCCCAATGTTCTCCCTGACAGAACGGACAAACTATTCTAGGTGCAGCAATTTGACTCCTACCATTGGGGCAATCTCCTACCTGATGGCCTACTTCTTTACACCTCAAGCAGCGGTTCTACTTCAAATAGCAATCTTCAATTAGGTGACCTCGTTTGCCACAATACGTACATAAGGGTGGAGTCCAGCACTCACTCATAGTATGACCCCTTTTCATGCAATGACTACAGGTGGTAACCGGGGTACCATTGGGGTTACTCTGTTGAAAACGTTGATAATTAGCCCCCCCCTCTGTGCATTCCTAAACTCCCGTGTTGGGGTCCCTCGCTGTCTGTCAAAACTTGGCGGATGTTACTGGAGCCTGTTCTCTATTACTCGTTGTTGCACTGGTATTTATACTTGGAGAACAAGCTACTTGGTCCTGTGATGCTACATCTGATCTCTGACAGCAACATAAACCTTCATTATTTCTGTACATTTGGGATGCCATCTGAGTGGGCAAAGTCAATGTGGACATTTGCTATGAGTGCGTTAGATCTTCTACCTCACTTGTCTGATTTCCTTTCCTCGTTTTTCCCCTATATACCTTGTCCACCATGACCACCAGCTGTTCCCATGGAAGTCAAGGGACCTCTTTCACTATCGTCCAAACCCCATCAAGTGTCCTCCACACTCTAAAGTTATTTACTGACTTCCTCGGCTCCAAACCTTCCAAAATCTATATGCACCAATAGGCATCTTCTTGACATCATTATTGGGAAAAGCCCTCTGCGCCAGACCCAGCAATCGTAATGCAAAAAGGGGAATGTCTTATCCCTCCATGCATGGTGGCTTTTGTGAAGCTTGCAGTTTCCGTATTGGCTTTCTTATCTAGTTCTTCCCTACACCATTGTAAAAGCCGAGACTTATCGGAAAGATGTCTGAAGACTATGATGCTGATCAATATGGTGCCATAAGAGTTATTTAGTATTCATATTAAGTTTGTTAATGCATGACATAGGAAAAGTAATATGAAAGAGTAAAGGGATAGAAAAGACAATAAATAAAAAGAAAAAAGCAAATGGATAGAGAAAAGAAAGAAAAAAAGAAAACAGATCAAGCAATTTGAAGTTCCAATGAAGAATTATGGACAATAAGTTTTTTTATGTATATGTACTCTACTCTAAAATTTTAAGTTCTTTTTCAATAGAAGCATGTTGGAGAATAGAAAAGTTATTGATCGATATAAGTGTTTAGTAAGATCGGAATGATCTCTGATAGCTGAATTCCCTGGTTGAGAAATAGTACCAAAGGAAATGCCCATGTGCTTGAAGGCTCTCATCTTAAGCTGTAGGTTGGTTTGTCCTACATAGCCGACATTACAGTTGGCACAACTGTAATTGTAATTTATATTTTTAACTTTATTTGTTCATTCCATTTTTGACATTGAAAATGTATTAAAATTAAATACGAATAGTCTTCAAAATATAGTGTCTTTTTTCGGCATTTTTTTTTCATAATATATACTAGTATATATATAATAATATATATATATAGTTATATATATAATAATATATTATATAATATATCATGCATATTATATTTTTAATATATATATATATATATATATATATATATATATATCCGCATTGAGTAATTTTAAATTAAAAAGTTTTATAATCAAATAGATGTAAATATTGAAAATCTTCATCTAGTTATATAAAATTATTTTTTAACTTTAGAAATTGCATTCCTTTAAAAATGTCTAATTCAAAGGATGAGGAAAAGAACGAATAGAGCTTACGCACCATTTGTTGATAAAGTCCGATTCAATAAAATGGAGTCACACAAACGGGTTGATAAAGAAGTGGTTCTCAAGCTTAAAGAACTTCATAAATATTTTATAAATCCACATTTAAAAATAAATATGGATAATGCGTTGAGAACTTCTGCAAAGGTTAAAAACTTTTAAATATAGTTCGTCAAGGAGGTTGGACTAATAAGTATCATCAGAACATTGTCAAATCACATATGAGAGAACGGATTCAATCGACTCTTTTGTTGAACAGATCAATCCAGGGGCAGTGAAGATGAAATTATAATATTGGGTGAAGTGAAGAAATCACATGAAAACCAGAAGTAGCTTATTAAAAGAAATGCTGGTTGATTTTAGAAACTCTAGGAATACTGAAAACATGCTAAAAAATTTTTCTGGCAGGTGTACTTTGAAAAATGAGCAGAGAGAGAGAGAGAGAGAGAGAAGAGAGAGAGAGGGAAGAGAGAGAGAGAGAGAGAGAGAGAGAGAAGAGAGAGAGAGAAGAGAGAGAGAGAGCATTAGTATTTCCTGACAAATTACTGAACCTCACTTAGGTTGCTTGTAGCAACCCCATATTAAAAAAAACTGAAAACTATTAAGTTTGTTAATGATATATCAGCATTACGTAAGACCACATGGATCGTGTGATTTTCCTATGCCTTTAGAGTTTAGATGTGCGAAAATATTTCTCAACAACTACATCTACTTCAGGAGAGTTCTCTTTAAGTGAAAACCTTTCACAAATAGATACCTCCACATATGAAAATAAAACAAATCCTCCAAGACCTATAAATACCAGTGCGGCATGTGAATTATGTAATTTTGACACACTTATATTGGGGTGAGTAAAAATACATCAAAAGTTTCTACTGATGATTCTACTTCCCATTCCCATATTGGTGATGTAAATGAAATGGGAATCACTGCCGTTATATTTAATAATAATAGGAAAACCCATAAATCTGATTCCTCATTTTTATCACAATTTCCAACCGCATTGTTAGTAAATCCAGGGCATGATTTTGGATTTCGGACAAGCTTAGATTCTACTTTACTCAATACATCGTCATAAACTTCTATAAATGTACCTTCGGATGCCATATTAATGCTCGTCAGTTACCTACAAAAATTGTAGCGCATCCATGGTTCATATTGTGGCCTTATTTTCCTACTTTTCCTACAACAGAGGAAATGGGCTACTTTTGAAGAAAATGTCTCTTTTTTACTTTTTCAACCCACCCCCATTACCTGCACCTAGAGGGGAAAAAATTCAAATCAGCATTGTACTATTCGCGTAGATTTTCTCTCAAGAAAACTTTTTAATTAATGTAGTATCCTCAGCTGATGAGTCCTGGTTTAAAAGCTCTCCTCATGCATTCCCGTCAGTCGGAAATGCTGATGGTTGAACGTGGCTTTTCACTGACATCCAATTACCTTAGACTCCAGAACAACCTTTCTCAGGCATCAGGTAGTGCATTACAGTCTATCAAGATGGCTTATTTGGTTAATGAAGTCCTAGGGGCCCATATCGAAGCGACTTCATTAAGACAGGGAAAGCAATGCTCATAAAATTCTTATTTAGAAAGATTGTAGGAAGTGAACACTGATAGATTTTTTCAAATTCAGTTTTTTTCATTGCTTATAGTTTGTTTAATGTGAACGTTATTTTTAAAAGAAAATAAAGGAAAAAAAACCATACCTTATCCAGGGTTCCAGTGGATTTTGTTAGCTTCCTACAACTAGTTTTCTTCAATTAATGTAGGCATTGGAGAAAGTTCTTTTAAAGTTTGCAATACAATGTAAAGTTTTAAATTATTTTTGTTGATGCATAATTTCTGATAATAATATTAAAAAACTCCTATAAGCTTAATTTTTTGGTAATATATATTTTCATTTCTGTTAGTATAAATTGGAAACAAAGAATAAGTTTGACTATTTGAACTGGAGCCTAAAAGTTTCAACTGGACCTGATCCGGATCCGGCACATTTTGTTGCGGCGAATGACAAAAAAAAAAAATCATCCAGTAGCGAAATAAATAAACCTGAAAGTTGGATTTTTAACAAACATATAGAAATAACACTACGTATAAAAACAAAAATAAAAAGAAAATAATTGATCAGAAAGGTAATCCTAATTTGTTCCTATTTTAAAAAAATTTCTACTTTTTCTAATTTTTCATTTAAGAATTCTTTTTTTGACCCCTAAAGTGAGTATGACCCCTGCACTCTCAAAATTCTTCGTTATTTATAATTCCATCATAAAAAATTTTAATAATATATTATACTTGTTACAATATTTACTTCAATGTTTAAAAAATTTTTTTTTTTTTTTTTTATACGCAAGTGTTTCCTTAAAAAAATTACTGTATATTCTCAAGTTTAAACTGTTTTTTTCCCGTTCATGGTTTCATATATATACTATATATATATATATATATATATATATAATTATATATATATATATATATATATATATATATATATATATATATATATATATATATATATATATATATATACAATTTTTTTCCTTTTTTTTCAAAATTTTAATTTTATCCTATCTACATTTTATTTCCATCTAATTTCGATCCTCCTCTTTTTTTTTTATCTCAATTTTATCCTATCTGCATATTTTTTTCTTTCTAATTTCAATTTTTATCCTATCTAAATTTTCCTATCCATTTTTTTTCTTTTTACATTTTCCTTTCCCGAACTACCACTTTTCTAATTTCGTTTTACTGGTCTTCGTCATGTCTATCATTTATAATAATTCGCTTCCGCTTACGTTCAATCAAGAAAGGGAACACTGTTGACAATTCCTGCCAATGCCCTCGTGATCTCATATACGGTCTATTCTCATCCCTTATAATTTCCGGCAAGGGCACTTCCACCTCCCCACCGGTCACAACCTCGTTTATTTTCTCCTCTCGTTCCTCATTCATAGCATACCTCTGAAAAACAGGATCGTTCAACAAATAATCAGAAGGCAGTTTCCATACCCTTAACTGTTTATGATGTGCTTTATATTGTTTACCGTCCCCTGTGGATCTTATCACATCACATAAGTAACTCGGTTGTCATTTACCTGTATTATCTCATAAGGTCCTCTATATCTAGGATGAAATTTATTTTGTGTTAGATTACCAGGTAAATGAGCTTCCAATCCCACCATTTGATGTATTTCATAAGGAACGAACCGGTCATGACTATCCTTCCAACATTCCTCCTCAGTGGGCAAAGGCAATTCAGTGTGCAATTCATGCGCTCTCTTCAATATGTTTTCACAGGGAGTGAGATGTGTCTTTGAATGAGTGGTATGATTATAAACCAGTAATACTTGCGACAATTCCTCATCCCATTTATTTGGACTTTTTAATAGACATCCTCAAATACTGACTGAGGGTGCGGTTTACTCGCTCTACAGCTCCGTTAGACGATGGTGTATATGGCGTGTTTAACACGTGTTTAATTTGTTGTATCTTCAATAGTTCTTCAAAGTTGATTTTGACACACTTATATTGGGGTGAGTAAAAATACATCAAAAGTTTCTACTGATGATTCTACTTCCCATTCCCATATTGGTGATGTAAATGAAATGGGAATCACTGCCGTTATATTTAATAATAATAGGAAAACCCATAAATCTGACTCCTCATTTTTATCACAATTTCCAACCGCATTGTTAGTAAATCCAGGGCATGATTTTGGATTTCGGACAAGCTTAGATTCTACTTTACTCAATACATCGTCATCAACTTCTATAAATGTACCTTCGGATGCCATATTAATGCTCGTCAGGTACCTACAAAAATTGTAGCGCATCCATGGTTCATATTGTGTCTTATTTTCCTACTTTTCCTACTACAGTAAGAAATGTGCTACTTTTGAAGAAAATGTCCTACTTTTTTTACTTTTTTCACCCAATGTTAGTTGAAGGGAAAAAATTCAAATCAGGGTTGATCAGTATTGGAGTAAGATTTTCTCTCAAAAAAACTTTTTTAATTAATGTAAGTATCCTCAGCTGATGAGTCTGGTTAAAGCTCTCCTCATCATTCCGCACGGAAATGCTGATGTTGAACGTGGCTTTTCACTGAACATCCAATTACCTTAGACTCCAGAACCAACCTCTTTTCTCAGGGCATCAAGGCTAGTTGGCATTACAGTCTATCAAAGCATGGCTTAATTTGCGCTTATGAAGCCATAAGGGGCCATAATCCAAAGGACTTTCAATTAAGAAGGGAAGCCAATGCCTCATAAATCTTATTTAGAAAGATTGTAGGAAGTGAAATTCATTTTTTTCATTTTTTCTAGTTTGTTAATGTGAACGTTATTTTTTAAAGAAAATAAAGGAAAAAAAACCATACTTATCCAGGGTTCCAGTTGATTTTGTTTGTTAGCTTACCTACAATTAGTTTTCTTCAATTAATGTAGCATTGAGAGAAAGATTAACTTTTGAAGTTTGCAAATACATGTAAAGTTTTAATTATTTTTGTGATGAACATAATTTTGATAAATAATATAAAAAACTCCTCCAAGCTTAATTTTTGGTAATATAATTTTCATTTCTGTTAGTATTAAATTGGAAACAAAAATAAGTTTGATATTTGAACTGGAGGCTAAAAAAGTTTCAACTGGAACCTCATCCGGATCCGGCACATTTGCTTGCGGATACCAAAAAAAAAATCATCCACGTACAATAAACTAAACATGAAGTTGGATATTTTAACAAATATATAGGAAAAATATTAGTATAAAACAAAAATAAAAGAACAATAATTGATCACTAAATTTTATCCTACTTTTGACCTACTTTAAAAAAATTTCCTACTTTTTCCTACATTTTCATTAAAAGTCCTATTTTCTAACCCCTAAAAGTGAGTATGACCCCTGCACTCTCAAAATTCTTCGTTATTTATAATTCCATCATCCAATGCCAATCTGGCTATTTAAGAATTACTTTAAGTCACTTCTAGGACAGTTAGAGTAGAAACTACTCTTGAGTTCTCACCTTTGTGCAAAAATGTTGTCTTTAATAGTTTGAACTACAGGTGAGAAAATATTAATATAATTTAAAAGCTAACTGAAGGACTTTCGGTCTTAGTTACTCGGATATCACACTAGCAGGAAAAGTGACGTATATTAGCAAAACACTAGGGGTGAAGCAAATCACGAGTGTTTAAAGAATATATATATTATATATATATATAATATAACTATATATAGTATATACTATATATATAATATTATATATATATATATTATATAATAATATATATATATATAATATATTAATATATATATAAAAGGAAAGGCTGTATACTTTCGAAAGCCTTGCTCACAATTTTTAACTGTTTTATTTCCTGTGGGGTTATATTAATCTTTATAATGTGCCGCGATGCGTACTAGTGCTTTGAACCTAATATATATATATATATATTATATATATATATATATATATTATATATTTATATAAATATATATATTATATATATATATATATATATATATATATTATATGCAACAATTGCACTTTATTCTAATTTTCCACACTCTAGCCAAAGAGGCTGAACAATAACACCTCTGTAATCTTTAATTTAAAGTTTAAAAAACCTACTGTAAACCATTTTAAATGAATGAGTCAAAGGAGATTTTACTCCATCAGCGGGATTCGAACATTGGACTCCGCGTCGCAGAGTTTAACAATAACCGGATGCTCTAAAACCAACTAGGCCATCCACGTCCCCCAAAAAAAAACGTTTCAAGCGTAGTTTTTAAAGCTCCCGATTTTCTCATCCCATAATTGCTGAGTTACTCAAAGGCCTGGCCCCCATTGAAATTAAATATGCTCGTTCGCATGCTATTAGCCACAGGTAATCTGCCTTCAGCAAGAATCATAGTCGCTCTTCAATATATATGGCGAATATCCGGATTTGCCAAAACAGACTATTCAAATTCGAAAAAACAACCACACCTTTTACATTGCAAGAACAAAAGTAACAATCGTCACTATGATTTTTCTGCTCACGTCATACCATAGAAATCCCAAAACGTAAAGCGTTTTTCTTACCTTTGAATCAATTTCATAGACCATCAAGGCGCCCAAACTTTATCTTCAACTTGTAAGTTTTAGTCCGAAGTATGCTGAGAATCCTTTTTTCACAAAATCTGTGATTTTTTTTACAGTTGTCACCACCACTCACGGGCAGAGCCCTATTCAAGGAGGGGATGCTTTTAGTAGAATTTAGCGCTATTTTAATTAGGCCGTAATGTTTCGAGTTATACTAAATCTTCTTAAATGATATTTTTATGCCACCTTGAGCAAAGATATAACCTCACTAATAATAGTCATAAGTAGTACTAATATGAATTATATATATTATCAGATATGAAAGGTCATCTTCAGAAATATGAGTCAACTCTAACCTTGAAATACCACCTCAATATGCCAGATTACTTAAATAAATATTAAATTAATTAAAACAATAGTACTATTAACTTAACATACCTTATTGAGAATTAAGTAATATGAACAAATGAAATACAGATAGTAAATATGATTATAATTTAAACATAGAAGCTAATAAAAAATTCTTCAGTGTAGACTACACTTACAACTAGATTATTTGAGGAAGAGAGCAAAAACTGGGATGAGAGAGAAGATGGAATGGAGGAAGAACTTCGTAGTTGGAGGTCTTAATGGCAGGAATAGAAAACGACCGGGTTCACAGATGCAAAAAAGTAGAGAGTTTATGTTCTCTTACTGTTTAACACTCTAAAAACTATATATATTCAAATTTTAAAGCTAAACGCTTGTCCAAAAGAGAATTATACCAAGTGACTAACACACCTGTCATAATGAAGTATTGCTTGGTCATCGGTATAAGATCTAAACATAAGTCACCTTATACTGAAAAGCATTTAAATAATTGATAAAGAAGAAGTCACATATGCTTAAAATACATAACTGACACCAAACATATATTAAAAAAATTCAAATTAATATAAAAACTATTAAATGAAAATTAATTTTTAATTCAAATATTCATAGCTCTAATTGATTTTACTCGTTCCACATCCACGTGACTTGTATTTGAGTTGATTAAAAAATTTTCTATTAGGAATCGTACAAAATTTATCAATAAATTAAATTAGATATTAATCTGACTTTAAGTTTATAATTACATAACTAGAGGTGTAAGCGTGAAAAATACTACCGTCAAGGCTACGCATAATTAGTATATATACCTGCTATTAATATTTAGCGGATAGAATCACGCTAATTACAATTTTCACTATTCACCGCATTATGCCGGCAAGACGATCACCTCCAGCCGCATTTTCTCACTATCCGCATCTCCGCAACCTATTATCTACGCTTATTATTAAAATATTGTTTTATTTAGCGATAAAGCGGATATAAGTCATCAAGAATTATTCATGAGTACTCGTGTGTCACTACCATAAAATATATATATAGTGCATAAACACTATATAGATAATATATATAGTCAATAAATCAGGTATATACTATGATACATTATAGTAATATATATTATATATCATATAATATTATATAATAACTAATATATATATTATTTATTGATATATGTATATATATATATATAATAATTAATATATATTTAAAAAGTTTACTATAGACTTATTTCAATGAGATCCCATTATAATAAGAAACATCAGTAAAATATGGAGAATAGTCATTGTCTCACATCATGACACTGGAGAGTTATTCTGTTAAGTCCTTGAAAGTCCCGTTAACTTATATGTAGAAGATAGTACTAATAATATATATTAATAAATTATTATTAATATTAAATATAATAATATATATATATAATATATAATTAGATATATATAATAATTACTACTAGTAATTAATATATATATAGTATATAATATATACATATAATAATTATTTTTTAATTATCATATATTATTATTATAATATTAATATAGGTTAATAGAAATAATATATATAATATAATAGATATATTCTTGATTAGTCGTTAGTGTGACTTGCTAACATATTATTTAAGTAAAATCTCAATCGGTTCCAACATGATAAATATATCTCAAGCTAGAGAATAATTGATTATAATATATGACAATATACATAATTATTATACGAAAAACTTTTAATCATGTTAGCAAACCTATATTGACATATATTATAGATATTATATATTATATATATAATATATATATCATAAATATATATATCATATATATATAATATAAATAATAATCATATATAAATATTATAATAGTATATATTATAATAAATGAGGGGGATAAGTTTAGGACATAAGTTGTTCGGTATATTGTATCAATGACATTAGAATAGTATTAGGTAGGTTTTTATGATTAGAGATAGTAGAGATCCCTACAGAAGTTATTTTTTTATAACAGTCATTTCTAATTTCCTTCTAATTTCTTAAATCAACGTACAATTCTCTGAACTGAAGAGAGAATTTTAATTTTGCTTACGGTAAATGAAAATTAACTTTAAAATTATTTTAGGTATAGTTATCATTTCAATTGTTTCCGCTTATAAAACTTTCAATGATATTCATCTCTTCGTATATCTTGCATATTCAATTTTTGTTGTTCAAACAATATTTTGTACGTCATTTACTATACAATGGACGATATTGAAACTCTTAATACTTTCAATATGTAGATTTATTTGTTTAACCCTTTCCTCAAAATCCAAAGATTCTTTAACCAATATTCCTAAAAGCTTTCTATAAGCTGTCTATCTTAATATTTATTTAATAAAATATACTAAACTTTGTTGGTGAGTATTTCAAATTAAGAAAAATTAAAACAAGTAAATATCTTCTAGATTACAATGTTATTTTAAAATGAGAATAAATTCAGTATATATAACGCTTTGACAGCGTATATATATTTTCTGTATAATAGTGAGAGTGGTGTTGTGATCAGATTTTTCCGCGTTAAGAGATGTTTCCTATAGGGAACTTATATTTTGTGTAGTCTCCTCTAAGTGTAAACCTAATTAATATGTCTGAATGCAATGACATTATATCTCAATAATCAGCATCTTAATTATTAGAGGCCATTGATGTGTAAACTAGTCATAACTTCACTCACTAATTGGTATTTATCGTTTCATGTGGTTATGTTATTTAATTTGTTCTTATTATTTCTGTATGAATCCATATTGTGCTTAATTAATGGTAAATATGTAATGAATTATAATAAAATTAGGAAATTGTTATATAATAAATTAATTGTCAATCTGTCAAACTTGAGAGAGATAACAAAATTATGTTAATGATTGCTCTCTCAATATCTTGTAGAATTTAACTTGATCAATCTCAGTAAAGCATCATCATCTTCAGGCCTTAGTCACAAGTGTGAAGCGGTATTTAAAAAACTCATGTTAAATGACTTTAACCGCAGAGGATTTTGAAAGATTAGAAGTTCATGTGGAGTAGTCCAGTTTTATCTGAGAATCTTACAAATTTTTCACTGAAATTTATTATTATAAAAGTGGGAACATTTTGAGACTTACCGATAATAATAAATATTGGAAATTGGAACAATACTAAATTTCATCTTATTACCAACAAAAATCGAGTATATGGAAATTTATTATATATTATAGAGTTAATAAATATAATTTTTATAATTGTTATTTTATATGAGAGAGTGTCGTATTATAGCCTCATTTCTTATAGTGCATGAGTGCGGATGTACAGATAACTCGGCTGTCTTGCACAATATGATATATATTATCTTGAATTTATATGTATGTATATAAAAACGAGCCCTTCGCTTCATTCATTTATATATTAGTTAATTTGATACTTTCTGTATCCTAATTTGGCGTGTGTCAAATATGAAGATGTCTTGGGCGTAGGTTTGACCAATGGTTTTAAAAACACAGAAAAGATATACCTTTTTACCAGATGAATATACTCACTTTTCTTGAATTTGTGGAACATTATAATTATTTCTCATGCGGAAATAAAAATTGTAAAAAAAAAATAATCACTACTCTAAATTGTATCTTTTAAAGTATTCTTTAGAAATCAAAGCTCTCTCTCAAAAGTACCTTTCTAATTTTACTATAATTACAGATGAGCATTGAGAATTATGGCCAACCCGTCTATTTATCTCAAAATTTCGGGATTTCATGGTTCCTGGACATCCTTCTCTTATCTTTTGTGCTATCCCATCAAAACTTTGGGTATTTAATTTTGACTTTTCATAGTCTCACTATTTGAAGTACCTCCATTAGCAACCCTTAAACGTTATGTACAATCTTGTATCAACAATATAATGCCTATATTGTTCAACTAACAAAAGTATTCTGTGTTTAAACCCCGTGTATTTGATGACAGATACCCATTCTACACACACACGATACACCACCACTTCAACCATGGGAATGGACCATCTTTGCTGAAATACCCCCCTAGAGTAACTACATAAATGGATTTTTGGGCGTTATTATATCAGTGAAATGCGTATAATTAGAATTTTTTTACTGGTATGTTGTCTGGTTATTAGCATAGATATTCAAATGTGCATCTAATTTTTCTTGATAGTCCGAATCTTAAATGAATAAGTCCCTCAATTAACGCTATATCTATCACAAAGCAAGCCCATACAATATTTTGTAATTGAGTGTGTTATAAGTGGAGAAAAACGCACTGTTAACTCATGAGCTTTGCCAAACACATCATCACACCATTTTGCACCTAATTATGCACGTATTCGAGTTGTATCATAATCATAAGGAATTTGTTTTAAAACACCATTAATGAGCAATTATATAATTTCTTTCAAATTCCACCACGTAGTTTAAACTTATCTTCCAAAGTTGCTTTTCTAATATTTCGTAATTTTCTGATTTTATTTTGTATTTTCATTAAACACTATGAACAACTGCTTTGTATTCATCATGCACTTAATCTAAAAAACAAAAAATTGAATCTGTCCACTGTTTACTCTAAGTAATTGTTCTATAATCATGCTGTTTCTAAAAGTTATAGTAATCAAACACAGTGAATGTTATCCAATAAAATAAGACTAATTAATGAATTTACAATACCTACTATTTGTCCGTAACACCTAACTGCTGCTCACCCATATCCAACATTTTATTCCTTAGTATATCTAAATTGACATTAATACGTTATGTGATTATTAATTGTTACATTCCTTTTGTCATTTATGTTAATTATATTTTTATTCTTTTATTTCCATGAGTATTCTGACATTTCAACGTGATTATTTATTTTATAATAAATTACTAAATTATTGCATTTGGAAGCAGGTATAGATCGATGAATATAATTATAATTGAAGCCTTGATTACGTTATGCTCTATTAGTCACCTTTATGATGCTTTTATTCTATTAGTCACATAATATATTTATTCTTTTATTTCCATGTATTCTGACATTTCAACGTATGGTACTGATTCTTAAAGGAGTTTATTGATTATTATTAGTTCGAAAGTTTACTAATTACGGCAATATAATTATTAGTTATTGAATTTTATGATTTATTACTATTAGATTTTATTATATCATTATTAATTGATCTCTATTATATTATGATTAAATTACCTAATATTTACGCGTGAAAGAATTGTGATGTTATTAAATTCCATTAGATAATGAATCTTAATAGTATAATCTAATAATGAGTATTAATTAATTAATATAAAGTTATCTATATTACGTTTGTCAGTATATCACTGCATTATCCATACCTTGGTTTGACAATATATATAATGTATTGAAGTATAACTATGAGTGCTAAGATACATGCAGTAAATCATAATAAAACGTATACACAGGGGTACTGGTTCCATATAAGAGTAGAAACGGTGAGTGAAAATAACACTATAATATTTCACAATATTAGTATAGCATATTGAGAATGGAATATAGGTAGATATACGTATATTAATTCAATAAGTAACAGGTCCTTGAGGGTATAATTATATCTTTGAGGAGAGTCACTATATACTATACCTGATCGTAATATATTCTACTCATATGCTGGTTACTTATATTACTTTCTTACATTCTGAAAATTACAAATACCTCTCCGTATTTAAATTACAATAGTTTAATCGTAATTATCTTTTGATGCAAAATTGGAGATTAATCTTCCACTGAAAAGCAGATATGTAAAATAAACGTAATGACAGCTATAATAATAATGATAATAATAATGATAGTAGTCCAAATAATAATGAAAAAGGTGAATCGTTTCAATGAGAATCACATTAAAATATTACATAGGCAAATTAAGACAAAATAATATTCTTGAGAAAGCACCACTCAATTAAACATCGTGTAATTTTCACAGAGGGTTTTAAAAATTAAAAATTATAAAGAGAATGAACTCATAATGTGAATGAAAACAATGCTTTAACATGACCGACTTGTTTTAGTCAGATAGATTGCGCAGATGAATACCAGTGTGTAGCCAATATCTTCTACTTTAACTATTCCATTGTAATTTTGTCATCTGCCGAAAGGTTATCCTCAAATTTAATTCAAAATGAAAATAACTTTACACATTTAAAGTCGTATCATTCTCATTAACTATCTATTGAAATAATTTGTTTTGTAGTCGCTTTTGAAAAGTCTATACCCTTGACTAATCATGACCTCTACATTCAGTGCCGTGGTCACTCTGTCTATCCATCTCTAAGGCTTCCACTCTCTCTCTTGACTAAAAAACGAATTTCTTTTTTACTACATTACTTTTTTGTCTTCTTGGTCCTTATCTTCTGTCATTATGCGCATGAGTTTGTTAATCCCATTCCTGTGAATGTACAACGTGTGCCAACAGCACTTTAGTAGAGTTATATTATTTTTCATTTAGCTTTTATCTTACACATGAACTTGCTTTTAACTAGTGAGTCGTTTGTATTCTTCTCTGTTCTTGCTTATTACCCTGTTTATTGCTTGGCTTGTTTTACGCTGTGTTGTCCTTTTTGTTTTGTGTAGTGTCGTTAAGGTTTGTTAACCGAGATTGTTCTGATAACTTTATCTAACACTCTGTAAATTTAAGTGCTCTCTGCTGTGATGCCGGGTTTATGAACATGTTTTAAGAGATTAGCTTTAATTTGTGAAGAGCCAGACAGCCTTAGAGATATAAAATTTTATAGAAAGGCATGTACAATAAAAAATAGTTTTTATATTTATATGGTAACAATAAACCTGAGTATATTGGTAGAAGTGGTCTCAATGTAATCTCCAATAACGCTTGAAGATAACTTCAATATTTATATAAGAGTATTATTATTAGATAGTTTTACTAATATTACTTAGGTATGTCCATTAGCTATATATGCATCATCTAATAAGTCATCAAAAACTATTATTATATTACGTTTTTACACCCGTGATTATCACAAAATAAGATATACTGTAAGATTATTATATAACGTATGATCATAACCTATTATATAATAATTTACATAAAATTATGAATACATTATTTTTACCAATAAACTAAACGTTAAACTCCCCTTACTCTCACTAGCAAGCCTTATATGTTATGGTAGTATCTATTAGATCTTCATTTTATATATTATATCTACCTTGTACCCATCATCATATTTAGTGACAGTGCTGTCTACTGAGCATTATAAGCGGGAAGAAAAGAATTAAGTACGTAAAGGTATAATCATTAGGAAAAGAGACTTAAATGGAAAAATTATCTTAAAAGAATTCTTGTAATTATGATTATATATATAATATATTATGTGTGAGTAGTTTTATATTTTATAAGGAAGTATAATAACTAATTCATCCTTAGAAAAGTATGTAATACATACATATGAAACAATTTTAAGGGATAAAATTATACCTTATAACTTGATTAAAATTTTCTATCTCTTCCATAGCGTTATTCATAGTTCAAAAAATCAAATTCTCTTTACTGGTTATAAATCTATAATTACTGCAGTACCAGCGCCGAGACACAGAAGTTTCTGGATAAATATAGATTATCACTAAATAATATAAACAAATAAATTCTATTAAAACCTTATATCGTACCTCTTAAAACCTATATTATATATACGATATTATATATATATATATATAATATCTATATATATATAATATATATACATATATGATATATATATATATATCAGTAGAGTGACTGAAGGACTAACCGTCATTCATTCAGTTAAGAAATATTTATTCACATAACTACAATATATTTTTACTTTTTCATATCGGTTTAGTTAGTTTATAATAAACTTCTTCTGAAGGAGGTTCACGCTTAGGAACGCAATATATATATTCCTGCTAATATTTTTATTTCTACCACTTAGAAATTAAGTTATTTTTCTTAAGCATGATCCTTCTAATCTTATTCAATAAAGGCCCTCCTACTGATGTAAATGATTTACTGTCTATGCGATCATTTGTTTTAAACTACAATATAATAGTATA
>JABUQX010012144.1:47500-81649 GCA_015478945.1 Trachelipus rathkii | reverse complement strand
TTATTTATCAGCTTCTAACATTAATTATATATTATATATATATATATATATATATATATATATATAATATAATATATTATATTTTTTTACTCACTCAGGAATTTTTGCACGACGCCCACGACACATATTATATATATATAGTATAATATAAAATATAATAAAAAATAAGATATAATTTTAATATATATAGTTATATTATATAATATATATACTATACTATATATAAATAATATATATATTATAATATATATATATTATATATATATAATATATATATTATTATTATATTATATAATATTATATATATATATATATATATATATATATATAATATATATAAGTATAAATAAAGTTATTATATTCCAATTCTTATTAAGGTTTGAAGACAATAAAACAATTCAGTCAATTATAATATAACAACTATTAAATTAAATGAATTTAACAACCTTTCAGTGAGTTAAACAATGAGAGAAGGTTTAACAATTTACTTCAAAAGGTAACTGTAAAGGTCAACTGCTTCTGTACAAATGAGAGGTCAATGCTCAATCAGAATAGACCTTTATCAAGCCAAAGGATTAAACAAGGATTTAACGACAACAACTTTGTACACCGACGTTTTATAGAAAGTTAATCAAAGGTTGGAAGATGAGGTTAATTTAAAGGGCTTTTAAGGCAAAAAGAGAGCTTCTTAGAACATGATGCGAGAGAGATTCGAAGGGAGGAAATGCTCAAAAAGAGACTTAAAGAGAGGATACCAAAAGGAAGAAGGAGAGTTTCGGATCTAGACAAGCGGCATTTTCATTTTTTTAATTACAATTAATAAATAATAATATGATAATAATTTTAATAATTCAAAATCTTTATTCAGACGAGAAACAATTACTTATTTTACACTAGTCCAATATTATTACAATTCCATGTATAGCCAATTAAAATAATAACAATTAATTTCCCTAAGTATCTGAATGAAGTCTACTAATTGCAAAACATCGATGGGACTTTTCAAAACCGAATTTTGAATTTCTTAAGAAAGACCGAAAATTAAATTATCATCATATAATAATAATGAATTACTTATGGATAATGATGTATAAATCTAATACTAATAATTAATTATAATAATGGAAACCTTACTGTTAATAATAATAATAATAATAGAATAATAATAATCATTGCAATAACAATAAATTCTATAAAAAGTAAATAGATTATTAATAAACGGATATAGATTTAGTTATAAGAACAAGCTCAGTTATATTATTGTAATTCGTATCCATTACAATCCATCATTCGTTATCCAACTCCTTAAAAGGGACATTAAGAGAACAACTAGCAACTCCACAAATTTGAAATGCAATTCTTGATATGAGACAGAATCTCGGTATAGTGCTATAAATTCAAAAAAGCCAACTTGGCACTTGCTTAAAACTACTATAGGAATTTTGGGTTTTCTTTTTCTTGTTAAGTTGCCATATTTGTCTTATTTTAAAGAACTAAATAAAGTTGGTCTTGTTTTCAGGGCTGCAAGTATAGGAGCCCCAATTTATATTACGATAAATTAACAAAATGTTCCATTTCAGAGACATCAATGACTTGCATTCTATTGCTATATTTTCTTTGTTTTCATTACTATTTTTTTATGCATTAAAATTGTTAAAAAAAATTTCGTTTTCACTATTAATTTGCACAAATTTTTTATTTCCATCAACATCACTATACCGGCATTTTAAGCTTTAGGAGGGGGTCCAGCCCGGAGGCCATAAAGACGCGCCCATGCTCTGGGAACCAGCTGTTGAAGTCAAAGAAAGATTGATGCTAGGTCCATTGAAGGTGAACCCTACCTTGAGTGTATAACTCAAGGACTGGCATCAGAAACTAATTGCGGCCGAGAAAGTTTTCTGGATGTTCTAAGATCAAGTGTTTCCATGCCAGCAGGAGGAAGATGCTGGATCTAAGTGGAACTAGCGAAAGCCGCTATCTGGAGAGGTAGATTAGAATAAAATTAAAAACCATCTGGTTGTTTATGGCTTGAAATATATTTTCCATTATCTGTCTACAATCATATATATTGTCTATAATCATATATGTTTTATACTACAAACAAACAACACACCCAAGCCTTATAATTAATATAGCAATCAACATAACCCTACCACACCCGACCACTAGCCTAACCCCCAACTCAACACCTGATACAACATAACATATCCATCTCAGCCACATCTCAACCAATAAACCACCCCCACACAACCCACAAATATGCCCCTTAGGATGAATCAAAAAATAACAAATCCAAAATTTCAATGTCTTCCATATATTTATCCAAACGGCTATGTCCGCAACCCCACTATACCTAACCTATAATTATAATATATACTATATATATATATATAATAACTATATATTATATCTGTATGTATTTAGTAAGGAAATAATATATTATTTCTTATTTATACTATATATATGTTTTGTATTAGGTGTGTGTGTGTGTAGCTGTTGTATGCGTGTTTGTGTATATGGAATGCGCTTAAGAATAAAACTAAATTTTAAATGAGTAGATGTTTAATTAAAGGGATTAATTAAATGTAATGAATAATTAACCTATTAAATAAGATAATTAATTTATAAGGAATAATTAAATAATAAAATACTGTGTGCAGTGTGGGAAATGACCAATATGTTAGACAATTAAATCGTAAAGGGACGCGCTGCCATTAATAATTACCGAGACCTCTTGTAGTTGTTGTTGAATTATAATCCCGTCTGCGACGAAAAATAAAGATTTATATTTATTTTATTACTTGTTTATTTATTTTTTATTTATATTATTTATTTTGAATAGAAGGCACCACCACACCCAACCCCCCACTCCCAACCACAACAAACACACCCAACAACCAGACAGGAGCACAGACCCAACAACACAACCAGCGACGACCACCAAACCAGAACACAAAACAATGCTTAATAGGCTATTTGTTTTTACTTTAGCTTTATTTTGTTTGATTAATAAAATTTTTATATTAGTATTGTGCATATATATTTTGCTGGTAAATAAAAATTGAATTAAATAATAAATAATAATACATAATAATAATAATAAATAATATAATAATATTAATAATATAATAATAATAATAATAATAATCAAAATAAACCTCGATACAACCCACCCCACAAACGTCACATAACACTAATCAATAACTGACATAAGATAAATATACCACACATAACCCAAACTAAATACCTAACCAAATATACACACTACAACGATACACACAAATAATAAAATATTAATAATAATAATAATAACTAGCTAAATATTGAATATAATAATCATAAATATACATAATGAATCAATATGACATCAATACACATTATAATAATACATACGATGACTAAATAGTAAATATAATTAATCAATAAAATATAAATAATAATATATATAATAATAATAATTAATAATTGACTAGGAAATAATTAATCACACCATAATAAGGCCTTAGAATATTTAAACTAAATACATAATAATAAATCAATCAATGAATACAGCCACTACCAATCTTCCTAACATAAATCAACTCCACAAATCAGCTAAATCAACTCAACTACATCAACAATCCATAAAATAAGATAAAAAATATCAAATGTAATAATTATTTCAATAACACAACTACATAATCACATAACTACATAATCACATAACCCCAAATCCACCAATCATAACCTCATAAATACCATAAACTCAATAATAAACTAACTACTAAACTAATCAAATACATGACTTAAATCAAAGTAATAATACATATCAATGATAGAACTAACTCACTAATGAATATATCATGCATATGACTAGCTGGCTACAATTATTTAGCACCACAAATCCAAATAAATAACAAAAGAATAAATACTAAACTGCAAAACATTGAGATATAAACTCATTATAGCAATAAAACTAAAATCAGTCGTTTAACTAATTTTAAAGGTACGCATACAAACCTAACAATAACACGTTGCAACGTGTTCCGAAAGTCTGAATTAAAGTAAAGCTTCTTGATTGACATACTGAAATAGGAACAGAAAAAATACTACTAGTAGGACTCTTTTTTACTAAACCTCAACCAACCAAACAACAAACACAAAACAAACAACAAAAAACAAACACGTCGTATATGACCCATCTCCAAAACCTTAACACTAAATACAGTCCGACAATAAGTTTTCTCAACTATGAACAACATTCTAGTTGCATCAATTCAAGAGTCGCTAGCAATACTACAAGGGCTAGGATGAACTACGCGTAAACATCACTCTTTGAGAATATTCATCAACAGAATAACTCTAAATCAAACACCAATACCGCACATAAACAACAAAAAACACTACACTCACTAACTACATATTAATAGACTCGTAGACCCCAATAGACACCACTCCACAATTACCCTACTCACTACATACCCAGCAAAATACTTCCTAAGACTAATATATCAAGCTGAAATACAGACTAACCTACATAAACTACCGCCCCCCAATTAACAATAGTACAAGCACTAAAAGTCTATCCTATCAAAACCCAAAACATCGAAGAATCCCACAAACCAAATCTACACATAACTCTACTAGTAACATACTCCGCTGAAACCCGCAACTGACATAATACAGCACTCATCATACAGCCAACTCCGTAAAAACTATATAATATATGTATATATATAAAGTTTAGTATATTTCCATTCTTATTAAGGTTTGAAGACAATAAAACAAATAGGTCATAAATATAAATATAAGATAATGATTTAAAGACCTCAGTGGAGTTAAACAATGAAGAAGGTTAACATTTACCAAAAGGTACACTGTAAAGGTGGTCAACTGCTTCCTGTCAGCAACATGACACGAAGAACGCTCAACGCTCAGATCCGCAGAATAGCTTTTATACAAGCACACACGACACCTACAAACCCAGGACCTTAAACGACACACAACCGACTCTCCCAAGACACAGAACGTTTCTAACTAACGGAAAGCAGACGCAGTAAGGCTTCTGGAAGCTTGACAGACTGGCGATTCAACTTAAAAGGGCTTTTAAGCCGAACAGAGCAGCTCGTCTCAATAGAACTGGATGAACGCACGACAGAACTCGAAGCGGGACCACTGCTTCCCACACAACAAGAGTTAACGAGCAGGATACCCCAAACAGACGAAGACAGGCAGACGCTCTCAGCGATACAAACGATTACCTCAGTTTTGATTCTGTCAATCATCCTTTAAGACAAACTCTTCACCCTTAACCATAAATAAATCACACACCTTTTTTCAAGTACTTACCAAACGCTATTACTTTAGACGAGGAAGAAAGAATCTCTTATCAAGCTTCTCCACAGCTAGATCCAACACACATATTTAATCGAACCAACTTAACTACGTAATAAGGACCATCTACACATAATGAACACAAACATACCAGATTCTCAGAGTATCCTGAAACCTCACCAGAGATAATACTACTATCACGCAACACCCGTGTTGTGCTCTCTAATTCAGAGCACAGCGCAACAACGATAATATATCAACAGATCCACGCATGATACACAAACAACGCAAACATTAATAATAAATAATACATTGAACCTACAATCCACACAAAACATACTCACTCACCATAACCTCTACTACATACGCAGCAGCTATAATAAAATACATCACTACACCAAAACCAACAAAACACTAAAATTAAATAAACTAAATAAACATAATTAATAAATAATAAAATTAACTTTAATTATACAATCAACACACAACACAATATCTCATATAACATACATCCAGATACCTAACCGACTATAATTAACCTAAACGACAACCTCTCGGTCAGTTAATAAATAAACATCGTCTCAATACGCCAGATACTTATCGCTCTCGCTACAATTCATGCATCTCCATTAACAGATTTAACTCCAATCTAAAACATACTCTCCAACCAACTACTAACTACGACAAATAACTCAATTAAATAAAATCACACTCGATAATCAGATAACATAACAGTAAGATCATCTACCTACACCAACTCAAAACCTCTCGTCTAACTACCCTCGCCCATACACCTCCACTAATAATCATAATCCACTCCATCACATACACTCACCATACTCGAAACTACTGATAAAATAATAAAAATTGATAATGATAATAAAAAATCCAAATGGTAATAATAACATGAACAAGTATTTGAGAAGCCGAATATCTTTTATGAGTACATCAGTAATTAAATTATATATAAAATATCGATAATTAATATAATATTATTAATAATAATATAATATAAGTAATAATAATAATAATAATAATATAAATAATAAATAATAATAATAATAATAAAAATAATAATAAATAATAATGAATAAAATAAAAATTGAAATTGAAATGCTTTATCGAGAAGAAGTAACAATATCATTATTTAAGATTTAACATTATTAACATATTTAGTTGTTAGATAAATACAAAACTGTAATGGTTATACAATTACTTGAAAAGGGCGTACTAATTGGCAACACAAATGTTGATGGTCCTATAAGCCCAAGATAATGTAATATTGATTAAATTTAATAATTGGGTTTAGGATTGAGCTTGGAATGACAATTCCCAAACCAATATTAATACAATTAGAATACATTAAATTAGCACAAATAATAAAATTGTTTTTTAAATTAATATCATTAAAATTTTATAATTGTATAATAGGGACAAGTTTAACAATGATGAAATAAAAAATACAGATAAATAGTACCTATGATAATAATAATAATAATAATATAAATTTAATATCATAATAATAATAATAATAATATAATATAATAATATAATAATAATTTAATAATAATAATGAATAATAATATGTTATGGAATAATAAATATTAATATAAACAATTTCACAGTCAAATAATAATAATATAATAATACATAATATATAATATAATAATATAATATAATTAAAATAATATAATAATTAATAATGAACTAATAAAATAAATAAATAATATAATAACAATAAAATAATAATATAATAAACTAATAAATAATAATGAATAATATAAAAATATAATAAATATATAATCTAGATATAATAATAATAATATATATAATGAATAATAATATGCTAAATTATATAATTGTATATAAATAATAATATGATATTATTATTAAATTATTAATATAATAACTAGAAAATATAGTTATAATAATATAATAATAATGATAATAATATAACTATACTAAAACATAATATATAATGAATAATAATATAAAATAATAATAATATAAAAATAATAATAATAATAATATTAATAATAATATTTAATAATAATAAAAAATAATATAATATAAATAATAAATAACTAATAGATATAATATAATAATAATAATTATATATAATGAATAATAATAAAATAATAAGTATAATGATAAATAATTAATTATAATATAATTAATAATAATAATGAGTAATAATAATAACACAAGTTAATAACATCATCAATATTTGAAATAAAATAAAATAGTTAAAATTGGTATAATAATAAATAATATAATATGTAATTATAATAAATAATATAATAATATAATATAATATAATATAATATAATAATAATAATAATAATATTAGATATAAATAAATAATATATAATAATAAAATAAGTATATATTGATAATAATGATAATATAATATTATGAATTAAGGAATTATAGAATAAAACAACTATGACCAATACGAATTATATTAATCACCAATCACTTACAATCAGTAATTGTACAATAAAAATCTACATAGTTCCAATGATCAATTTAGATACAATCAGCTTACACAATAGAAATAATTATATAATAGTAATAGTAATAATAGGTGATAATAATAATAATATTAATAATAGCATAAGATAATAAATATATTAACAAAATATTAATAGATAATACATAATAATAATACAATATTATTTAATAGTAATAATAAGCATAAATAATAATACTTATCTACTCTATTATTATTAATTATTACTCATATATGTATTATTATTATTATTAATTCTTTATTATTATTAGTATTGATTATTTTCATTTTTATTCATTATTATGTTTATTATTATTATTATTATTATGTTATTATTATTATTATTATTATTATTATTATTATTATTATTATTATTATTATTATTATTATTATTTCTTTCATTATCACGTAATGATCTAGATCTTCATTATCATTATCAATTATCATTCTTAGTATTATTAGTTATTATTATTATTATTTTATTAGTTATTATTATATTATATTTCTATTATATTATATGATTATTATTATATGATTTATTCTATTTCTTATTATTTTATATTATTATTTTGATTATTATTATTATTATTTTATTGTTATTGTTATTGTTACTTGTTATTGTTATTGTTATTGTATTGTTATTTTATTTATGATTTGGCTTATATTAGTTATTTTTTTTTTTGCATGGTGCCACCTCCTTTTCTAGGAGGGGTCAAAAAAAAGGAGAAAAAAAGGATAAACATGAACTAAAACAAAACAGATGGAAACTAAAATCCCACCAAACCCTTGCCTAACGCAACTCCTCAAGGTGGGACAGCGTGCCTTAAAGAGAGGAGATGGAATTACAAGATTGCAAAACAGATGAAGGCAAGGAGGTTTCACAACAAGAAGTGGTGGAGAATGGGATTGTCCCCAAAGCCTGCCCACCCCGGAGCTTAGAGGCTCACTGTTCACACAATGCAGTTCGCGTAAAACGAGGCCCTCTTGTGCTTCCAAAGCTATCCAATGGTGTTGGAATTCCAGAGGTCAATTCCCTCTAGCACCTACCGTTGTAATACAATATAGAAAGAGAGAAGTGTGACCCATGTCAACTCACATTTGAAATGATAGGTCAGGGGGAGTTCAACTAAGTAAAGGATGCTCAGATTTTATAAGTGTCGTCTTCGAATACACTTAGGCCTATAAGCCTAGCTACACATGTTAAAGAATATGCACATATGAACCACCGCCCATAATAACAATTATGAGAAACCGTACGTACTATATAACAGGGTCCGATAGATAATGTATAATGCTTTTATTTATGTTATAGTATTAAGATATACTTCTATCACATACTTACCTAATCTTTAATATTTAGTATATTATTTACATTATAGTAATTTTATTATATATATATAATATAATATATATATTATATATATATTATATAATTATATATATATTTTATAATATATATATAATAGAAGAACTCATTTAATCAATAAATTATAGAAATATATAAATATTAGTATAATTAATATATAGTTATATATATATTATTTATTATATTATATCTGATGGAATAATATACTCATATATATACTATATATAATATATATTTATATATATAAATATATATAAAATATATTATTTAGTACTAATCTTAATAAATTTTAATATAAGGTTTTAATTTTAAATTAACTATATGCAATCACATATTCCAAATCAATAAAGTATAAATCTCCGACAATATGATCTACAACAGTGGCTGCAAAAACAAACAAAGTTTAAAAACTTTTCTCAAGTTAAAATCATTAATCTTTTCATGTATATGTTAGCTAAACTTTAATAATATAGTATATGATAGTAATATATAATTAATATATATATATATATATAGATATATATATATATATATTTATATATATTATATAAAAAATATTAGATATATATATATATATTATAAATTAGTATATATATTATGTTTCAAATGCCTTATATAAAAGAGGCTTGTGAATCCTTTTAAATGATAAGAAGAATTAAATTCTCAGATATTATCATAAATTTATTAGAGTATGGTAGCAAAAGCTTTCGACCTTAATCTAGGTCCTCCTTCGGCTTGCTGTTCTTACATCCAACTCATTAGTCGATGTATAACAGCAGCTGAATAAATTTATGATAAATATCGGATATTATTTTTTCATTCAAAAGAATTCCACAAGTCTCTCTTTTAATTTGAGCAATTGTAAACAATTATTAACTATTGGCCGTTTAAGCTAATTTTGATTAAAAGCTATAGTATATATAATTATATATATATATATATTATATATATAATTATAATATATATATATATTATATATATATATAATAATATAATACTATATAAATATATATTATATATATATAATATATATATATATAATATATATATATATATATATATATATAATATATATTAGATATATATATCATATTTTATATATATACTATATATATATATATTATGTATAAGATATATATATTTATATATTTATATTATTATAATTATATATGAATAAAAAGTATAATAATAATTATATTAGCTAGTTAATTATTATATATTATATAATAATATTATTATATTTATACTTAATAATATATTATTTTTTATTTATATTATATAGTACTATAATAGTAGGAATAGCAGCTAGTGAAGCAGAAAGAGTTATGAAATGATTTAGACTGCTTTTATCGACAGAAAAATAAAAAATAGAGAAGAAGAGTATACGTTGAAATAGAGATAGCGTAAGAAGAGTTGCTTACTCATTTGTCGAACATTAATTTATTTGAGATTCAGTAAGAGTAAGAGCACTGAATTGATGAATACTCCATGCATAAATGGATAATGTCTCTATACATATAACTGGGGTAGTAAGAAAATGCTGATGAAAATTGATTCATTACTTCAATACCCAGGTCATAGGCTAAAATCCCCATTTTCCTTTAGGCCTAGTTAAGTAATATACAATGAAAGATACTTCCATGAAATATCACAAGAAGAGGGAATATCAAGAATATTGAGAATAGAGTAGTTTTAAGATCTCCTTTTGAAATGTCAAAAGAGCGTGAAAGGGGTCTACACATAGCAAGTCAAACGATCTTAGCATTTGTCATATTGAAAACAACAAAAACTCTAGTTATAAATGCAAATTTAAAGAGCGAAATATCAATTGTCAAAAATAGGAAAAAACAATATCTGTCTGCAAGAATAATGAAGAGTTTATCTTGGCATATTGTTGTTAAATTTATAAAATTTACGATAAATTATCAAGACAGAAAGTTATAAGAATTCAATGAAGACAATGAGGCAACAAAGTGTTTAAGATACTTACAGACAAATGAATGAAAAGTTGGTCTACTCAGCTTGCTATAGACTTACTGGAAATCTAACAATAGGGAATAAGGTTCAGAGGAGATTATAAAGCACACTAGAATGAGCAGTCATATATATATAATTATATATCATATAGTATAGTATACCTATACTAACGTTTATTATATTATTTATAATTATTTATATATTTATAATTAAAAATTATTAAATAATAAGATATAATATATATTATATATATATTATATATTAATATTAATTATATTATATAGTTATATATGTATATACAAAAAATTTCCAGTTAAAAAAGAATCTATCATTTTGGGTGAACAAGAGCTTACTTCGAACTAATAGGAAGACTCACGTTTTGTGCTGTGGGTTTTTTTTTGAGGAGCTACCTTCCGTTATCTTAATGTTATGAACACAGGATCGAATGATGTCAATATTCCTCAGGCAAGGATAGAGTGACAGATGTCACATTAAGAAGATGCAAAAGTTAGCAAAATAGAATAAAGATCAGGAAGTACAAATCGGGAAAATTTCACTCGAATATTGTATCTTCATTTAACATTAAACTAGAACTGAGAAAACAGAGCCTGAGTTTGAACCGAAATTATTTTTGGGGTGGAACCGGAACAGAAATTTTAGGGGTTGGCACCGGAGCCGGAACAAGCAAAAAAGATGCTGCTCCGGCTCCGGCTTCGGCTACGACTCCATCTATCACAATTATCTTTACCTTACAAAAAAGAAAATTCAAGCAGAAGACTTGACTGATAGAAAATTTTACAGAGAATTGAATCATCTAATTAGTGCTTCCAATCCAATGGAAAACAGGGAAAAAATGTTAACTAAAAATAAAATATTTTTGTCGGCCATCGATGTTGATCCACAGTTCAGAATTTTCATCAGAAATAAAGGTCAGATTTAATAGCTATAGGAATGCACCCTGTGAACTAGGACTTAAAGTGAATAACACTATCGAGTAGAAATCTGGGTTGGAGTCAGACATTTCACCAGTTTCAGGAATTATTTCTTGTGGTATTTTGACAGAAAAAAATGACGAAGCGAAATTTGATAAAGAATGGGAACTATTTGAACATGTAGAAAAGCGATTGCAAAAGATAATCAGCCAGCCTTTAAAAGACCTTTAGCCCTCCAAAAAATCATCTAAAAAAATCTAAAGTAGAATTCCATGATGCATTAGATCGACCGGAAATCAATGTTAACAATTACGGAGGGAATCTGCTATTATCTTAAAATTTTGCAAAATGCTGCTTACACATACAGATACAGCCTTGTCATCCATTCAAGTGAGTGTTCAAAACTTACTTTCAGGTTTAAAAATAATAGAAATCAGATATAAGGACATCGTTAAAGGAGGATTTCATCAAAGCCCTTTTGTTTTTAATTAACACTTGTTTTAAATAAAATTGTACTACATATGTTCAGGCAGTTCATAGTTCAAAGAAGAATTATTTTTATATTAGGAAGAAAGCAAATTATAATTTCTTTAATTTATAAAATAATTGATTTCTATAAAATATTTTCTGAATTCATAATGATAAGTCAAAATGAGGGTGTCGTTAACAATAATTTTTTTTATTATGCCATAAAAAACAAAAATTTAATCTAGAGAATTAGTGACTTTATGTGTAAGTGGAAAATTAATTATAACAGAGTTGGAGTGTCGGGGCAGACAAAATTTAAAATCATGGAGCCGAAGTGGTGTCGGAGCTGACCAATAAAATTTTCCGGCTCCGCAACCCTGTATTAAGCTCCATAGAAATGCAAAATATGCGTTCTTTGAAGAATTTTATGATTTAGGAGCAGATATAATTTTTCTCATATAACAGCTATAAAAATATGTTGGGAAGGAAATAATTAAACTAGAATTGAATCAGAATCATCAAGAATGAAATAAGTCACAAAAATTTAAACGAAGAAGTCAGGGAGGGAAAGAAGATGTAAAAATGGAAAGAAGGGGGAGGGGGAAAGAATGCCTTAGCTAAAGATGACATTTTTGACAAAGCGTCAAAAACAACAGGATTTGAAAAGAAGGAGTAAGAGAAATTTTATACTTCTCAAGAAAAAAAAAACAAAACAAAAAAAAACAGTTTGATGAGAAAGAAAATATTTTTTGGGGCTGAAAAATAAGACAAAAAAACTTAAATGGAACTTTAGTTGCTATGTGCCGCTTCCATACGACAAACAAAACGAAAAATATCAGAGATAAACCCATGGTTATTAGTTTTAAACGAGGAGTAAGAAAATTGAATATTCATGTCCAGCGTTCAATAGAAATATATATATTATATATAATATATATATATATATATTTTATAATATATGACTATATTATAATATTTAAATATATATCTTTATTATATATATATATATAGTAATACTAATAATATATATATAATATTAATTTATATATATATATAAGAGCAGTAGAGTGAATGTTTTTTTTATGATCATCATTTCATCATTCTTTATCATCGATAGCCAGAATTTTTTTAACAACGGCAGATTCTATAATATTTTATGCAATACTATATATAATATATATAATATATATATACTATATTAATATATTTTATTATATATTTATATATATATATTATATATATATAATATATTATTATATATAATAGCTCGCGTTTGGATTGTCCGTCACTATGGTATCTTAAAACTATTATGCTACAGTAAAACGAATCCATTTTTGGAATTCAGCGTAAAGATAGTCCTGCGAAAAACTTTTAAAAAAATAAAAAAGCGATTTTAAAAGAAAGTTAATAAATGTAGAAGAATATTTTAAAACTATGTGTTAATGTAACGTAACCTTACGTTCGTGTTAAATAAGCGTGGTGTTAAAGTATTAAGAATATCCAAGGGGTATACCGCCCCGATGCGCAAGAGGTCAGGGTTCTCGGACCTTCGGGGAACTTACGGGGTAGCGTTATTTCCCCCTCCGGGGAGGGTCTCCGGAACCCCCGCTCTTTGTATTTGGGTGTTGCGGGGTTCCTCCGCCTCCCCTACGAGGTATGAAAAACGTCCCCCCTCTGTCCCACATCGGCTCGAGCCCTCTATACATGTATATATATAATATAGTATTATATATAATATGCATATTTTGCGTTGTTGCGTATTGTGTATTGAATTTTATTGAATATATTATTCCTATATTATCAATATATATTATATTAATTTTTTTGTGCAGAATAATTTTGCTATTCAAACCCGTTACAGACCCCGTTACAAATTTATGACCCTAATGAACTGTTTTTAGAGAATGCAGATTTTTTGATAGAATAATCATTCTTAACCACTAACATAGATTGTTACTTAATTCTTACATTTATTACATTCGTATACGTTTATAAACTAATTTTATGTTACCAAAAGAAAAGGATAAGCGTTTCTGATTTTGTAAAGGTAGCATATACCTCAAATTGCTTGCAAAATTTGTATAAAATAAACTACATAACAAATGTACAAATATAGGATAATACAACTTGGCTAATAGATATTTGATTTTATTTTATCTATATATAATAATATATATATTATAGCTATATATATATATATCCCCCAGTGGGTAAAGCACCGAAAACATGGGGAGGCACTTCTATATATAATATAAATAATATATATATATATTATATATATATATATATATATATATTAACTTTCTATATCATATATTATATAATAATACTATATTATATTATATATCAATATAATTATAGATATATATATATATATATATATATATATATATATATTAATCTTTATAAAAATATGTAAGATATATATTAAATTATATATATATAGAATAAGTTATATCTTAATTAATTGTGCAGATAGATTTATGTTTACTGTCGGTAATATAAAGGATTTATGTAATAGTATATGTAACCGAATATTATATATATTAATATATTATATATGTATATATATATATATATTTACTATTTATATATATATAGATATACTATATAATATAAAATATATATATATATATCTATATATATATATATATATATTATACTATATATATATAGCTATATAATATATATATTTACTATATTTTATATTTATCTTTCAATCTCTAATATATATCATAAATATCAAGTTAATGAAATATATTTCATATATATATATATAATATAATATATATATATATAATATATATATATTATATTAATATATATATATATATATATTATATATATAGTATAAATTAATATACATATATTATTTATATATATCTATATATTAATCATATATATATATACTATATATATATATAATATAGATATATATATATATATATATACTTATTATATATATATATATTATTTAGTATATATTATATATATATAATATATTATATTTTATATTATTTATATTATATCTATATACTATATTATAATCTATATATACTATATATATAATATATATATATCTAATATACATATATATTAATTTTGCATATAGTATACTATAATATATATATAATATATATTATACTATATATATAGTTTATTTTAATATATATATATAATATATTATATTATATATATATATATATATATATATATATTATATATATAATAAAATAAATATATAATATATTATATATATTATATATATATATAGTTATATATATATCATATATTTATATATATAACTAGTATATATTATACTATTTTATAATATCGATATAATATAATATTATATCATATTATTTAATATATATATTATCATATTAATATATAGATATATATTATGTATATATATAATTATATATATATATATATATATAATATATATTTGATATATATATTTTATTTATATATATATATTATATATAATATAATTTATATATAATTATATATATATATATATTATTATATTAAATTATATAAAAAGATTATATTATAATATATATATTATAAAATAATAATTATATATATTATAGTTATTTTATATATATATATATATTATGATATCATATATATTATTATATATATATTTATATATCATATATTATTATATAATATATTATTATATATTATATATATATATATATTAATATATATATATAATATATATATATATATTAAATATATTATATTATATATATTTTATATATTATATATTATAATTATATAATTAATATATATATAATAATATATAATAGATATATATATATAAGATATATATTATTATATTTAAATATATATTGTATATACTATATACTTATATTATTATATTAATATTAATATAATATATATATATAAGGTATATTATATACTATACTTATATATATATAATATATGCATATATATACGCACATATCCTATAAAAGGAAGTTACATAAAATGACATAATATCGACAATCGCGGAAATCTGCTCATGCAGCCCAACCAGTTCACGTGTTAGCTAAAACTTAAATAGAACATCGCGAAAGTTTCCAAAAGTTGTTTTTTTTTATCAGTTAAATTTTTGTTAGATATTTATTTATGTTCTTTTTTATACTATTTTAAAAAGGGCTCGAGCGACGGAGGACAGAGAGTGGGGACGAAGTCCTCCCCCCGTCGTCCCCCGCTGAGGCCGAGAGGAGCCCTGACTCCTTCAAAATCTTTTGTATCTTACTCTTGCTCTTACTTTTAGTTAATAAAAAAAAAAAAATTTTCCATTGTGTCCAAAACAGCCAACATTTTCGAAATAATCGAAAAAAAATCGATTACATTGTATCTTCGATATATAATCGGTAACTACCTTTTAAGGATAATTCCCATATAAATATAATAATTATATATATTATATATTTATAATATATATATATATATATATATGATCTATACTTACTATATAGATAGATAAGATTATTATATATTGTAATAATCTGACTTTTCCTTGAAAATATACTAGATAGATATCTGAAAAATAACTCAAATACATAAGCAAGTTTAAACCAACCTCAATTAAAACAACAACGAGAAAAAAGGCAAAAGATTTTCTTAATATATATTTCAAAATATTAATTAACAACACATTTACTTTATATTTAACCTTTATAATTGAGTACCCTAGTGATAGTCGATATTAAAATATCGTACCCTATTCTAATCTAGAGTAACAATTAGTAATAAGATTAAAAGTGTTCATTATTATCCTTATAACATGCACAAATCCTATGTCACTTGGTTATTCACTTCCATTATATATTCACTGGTAATGTTATCGTGAGAACCTAAGAGGATAAATAAGCTTAGCAACGAGGGACATATATTAAGCGTCATAATAAAGCACATACCCTGTAACTTCCGGACACTGATAAGTATATTCAATAATTCACAATAGGAAAGTCATAAATTTAAGGACAAAATCGAGTAATACACTTGTAATAAAGAATTTGACTGGTACACTTATCTAACCCATTCTTTAAAAATGCCATACTTAATACCATTATAAATCCCGAATAGGTGTGATACTATTCCAACTTTATGCGAGGTTAAACCTAATTCCAATTTGGTTCTTCTAGGCAGACAAGAGAACACTGATTTGATTAACTGCTGTTTCACATTCGTTTGAACTCATCATCCGACGCACTAATTATTATATCTTTTTCGTAAGCCAGACCTGGGGAATTTTCTCCTGAGATAGATTACTGTTTTAAGTTGCTCCTAGTCTCTAAGGCCCGCGAATCCTATTAAAAATAACTTGTCAATACAATTCCTTTTAAAATTTATAATAATAACATAAAATTTATTATTGTATTCCTTGCCGTTTCGTCGATCATTTTCGTCTTTGTGTTGTTTCCTTTCATTCTCTTGTTATATTATACATCTTAGTTTTCATTATATCAGATATCACCAAAACACGTATGCTATTCTTAATGTTATTGACACACAGTTTCAATCATAGGGGAGTGGCTATCTACCTTGCAGTTTAGAGTTAAGCCTAGACCTGATGACAGGGTGATCCAAGAAATACAGCCTTTTAATCACACTTAAAATTTCCTTACGTGCTGCGACTTAGCGTTGCCCCCGCTGAATCCCCAATCTTGGGGATGCTTTTTCCTTCGCTTCTTACCCCTTGGCAATCCGGTCCAATATGTAAATTTTAGTAAACTCCTCTCTCTCTCTCTCCTCTCATCTCTCTCTCTCTTTATCTCTCTCTTCTCACTCTCTCTTCCTCTCTCTCTCTCTCTCTCTCTCTCGAAATATATTACGTAAGTATAAATACTATTTAATATATTAAGATATATAATATATATATATATTATAATGTTTAGCTTTATTAATATAATATACATATTGTGAGTATAAACAACCCTATATAGTTAATTTAAAAAAAAAATTGTTTCTTTATTTTGTTTCATATAATATATTTATTCTGCTAAAGGGGAAACTCTACTTTTGAGTAGAGTTGTCAAATTTGGGTGAGTTATTTTATGACGTGTTCGAGAGAGGCTTTGTGGAAAAATCCTCAAATAGACAAAATAAGAATAAGGTTTCTTTTACGTTTCCATGACAACCAGTGTTTTGAAAGCATTTCTAATTATGCTGTTCTGGGGAGGCACACGAAATTCCTCCGTTCAATGATCCTACCCGAAAATAATGTTTCCGCAGAGCAAAATAATGAGTTTAATGCAAATTAGACCGTTCTTGTTACCATTTTAAAATTATATTTTATTAGTAAATTAATAATTTGAATTATTTTAGTACTTAGTTGCTTTTAATTTTTGTTCTAGAGGAGGCCGGCCTCACTGTGCTTCCCCGTAAAGCCGCGCGCTGATATTTATAGTGTATACTAAAATTCTAACATATGTATATATTTATATATATAATATATATATATATATATATTTATAGTAAATAAATGTATATATAAGGTATATATATACATATATATATATATATATATATATTATATATATATAATATATATATATTTATATATATTTATATATATATACCCGATATAACATGGGTTATCTGATATATTTCACCTACGTCCCCTCCATTAAATCATCGTTAAAGTATATTGTTATAATTATTATATAATATATATTATAATGTTAATATAATTATATAATATATATAAGAGGATATATATATTAGCACTAATAATTACTGTTTGCAACAAATAATGTAGTCAAATAGTCAAATTAAACAATAAATTAATTTCATTTATTATCTACGACGAATAATCTACAACCCATTACTTAATTACAAAAATTGAATCACCTTTTGTGTTAATATTGATAAATCTTAAGAATGCAGTTTTGATCAATCTGCCCTTGCATGATTCATGTCCTATTTGGGTGAATTCATATTGGGATCGTGGATGAAGAACCAAATTTGGTTGTCGGAATGACAACTTAGAACTGGTGGTTCATAGATAGGTTCCCTTTTCCAGTCAAACACTTCGATGCTCAACTCAGAAAATTTGTGGGGATATTGTCTCCGAGTCATGCTCTTGATTAATATATCTGACCCTAATGTACCGATGTCGAATTGCTGTTGAAAGGTACCATGGTTTTTCGTTTATTGGCTTCAGGAGGTTTAACATTATATTTTCTATACCTTATTGACTTATAAATTTTTGAGTAACATGGGGAACTTCTGAGCACTGTCATGCCCAACGTTTAAAAACGCTTTTGGACGCGACTTATCATGGTTTTTATGCAGAGAACGAGTTTCCATTTCATTCTTTTCACGTGAAAAAAAAAGCGTGCAAATACGAACAGCTAATGAGACGATAAAAAGATTGAGATTAGGAGACTATTCAATAGAAATAGTTACTACTTTATGAAGTAAGAAGGACGGATAAAAAATATAGAGAAGAAATAGAATAGAGAGAAAAGAAGAATGAGAGAGGAATTGGAGACGATGAAGAGTGAGATAGAGAATAGAGAAGAGAGAGAGAGGAGAAGAGAGAGAGAGAGAATAGCTTCACTCATAGTTAGGCTCCCATTAATGAACTATTATCCATTTCAACCGCTAAAGCATAGAAAATCTTTAGGGAGTGCTGAGATTAGGAAATTCGCAAAGAGGAATTATAAGGAGCATTCAGATGAGCGTGAATAATCCTGGCAAAATATCGGAAAGTGTGTTGGTTGAGCTATGTCGATACATGTCATTGATTTGGAAAATGTCTTATCTATTGAAATCGTAATTTTTGTTCAGAAATAGGACCTATGTACTGTGCAATCAGTTAACCTAATGCGAAAAAGTCGGATGTTTTTTTATTTTGACGATTTCTCTTGCTTGGTGTTAATTTTCTTTGTGTTTAAGGAACATCTTTTCCAAGAATTTATGAGTAATGGTGAGACGGATTAGGGGACATAGGCGCAGGCCTCTTACGGAGATTGGCGAACTCATAGCGAATGGTATAGAGCAGAGTGTCTGAAAAAGGAATGTTCCTCCAAGCTTATGTGTTGATGAACCAACTTGTCAAAACTAGTGACTCGGGTAGGGTGTTGAGCATTTTGAACTGGAGATGATCAAGAACTGTTTTGCATATTTGAGAAGTCGTAGTTTTGGCAATTGCAGGCGGGCAGTTACAGAACTGGCTTTGAGTATCACTAGGATTTGGGGGAAGAGTTCAACTGGAATTTAGTTGTGTCGGTGGGATTAACACGCAGAGGAAGGGCGCCGCACTTGTAGCCTACAGATTTGCCTCTGTCTTATTTTGTGTTGGAACATTTATGTCTCTGTAGCTGGTGTTATGGTATTATCTTGTTCAACTTTTAGTATGGTGCACATTCCAAAATAATCCTCGTTCAAACAGGTAAGACGGTGTCTTTTAGAAACATTGAGGCACTGTGTTGGATCCTCCACAGTCGTATCAGTGTGTGGTGTGTGTTTTCACAGGAGGATAGTGAACAACCCTTCTTCAGAGGCGGGGCATTTATAGTCCATGCACGTTTCATCCTATCAGTATCTCGAGATGATACTAGAACCGTTGACAATTTTAAAAGCAAACAGTCTGGGTTTGGGAGTAGAGTCGCGTATAATAGATTCCTAGATTGTAAATCTCATATTTTTCTGCCTTTTGAAAGAAGAAAAGGAGATACAATTCTGTCAGCTGTAAAGGAGGTTTTGGGTGATCGGCATATCCTGGACGATGGGTAATCTGTAAGTGATTGAGCTAAAGAAAATCTTTTCTCTCGAAGATTTTGTCTCTTAAAGAAGTGAACATAAATAGCTTCTTTTTTCACTAGTCTATAAAAAAACATAGTTGCCTTTCGATTGTGTTGTCTTATTTCGTCAATGGATGAAAAAGTGGAATAAGAGGGATTAATTTACGTGAGACGATTACAAAGAATTTGCAAGATGAAACTTGAATTCGGGTACTAGCGTTGCATTGAACGAGAAAGGGGCTATTTTCATTAAATAATTAGAGTCTCAAGTCCTTAAAGCACGGTTGTCTAATTTATTTTGTTCTTTATTGACTACAGTAGATGCTTTAGGAGAGTTGAAGACTCCGTCAATT
The DNA here is from genome assembly GCA_015478945.1 of Trachelipus rathkii. Lineage (NCBI taxonomy): Eukaryota > Metazoa > Arthropoda > Malacostraca > Isopoda > Trachelipodidae > Trachelipus > Trachelipus rathkii. The sequence continues at coordinate 59,957 of JABUQX010012144.1, read as the reverse complement.
ATGTTAATGAGAGAATAGCCCCTTCTCGTTCAAGCAAACTACCCGAACTCAAGTGTTCATCTTGCCATCTTCAAATATGTCTCTCGGACAATAATATCCCTCTTTTCACTTCTGACGAAAATAAAGAAGCACATCGAAAGGCACTATTATTCTTCTACGAACTGACAAAAGAACGATATTACTGTCATTTAAGAAAATCCTCCAGCAGAAAAAAGATTTCTCGTTCAAACGCTTACAGATTTCCCCCTCGTCAGGATATGCCTGATACCCCAAAACCTCCTTACAGCTGACCTTTCAGGATTCCCTTATTTACTTCTCCAAGGAGCGAAAGATAGATTTTAATTCATAGTGGATCATAACGCTTACTCAAACCCAGACGTTGCTTATATGTCACCGGTTTGGTATCTCCGGAAAATAACTTTAGGGACCGCAAATGACATATGCCAGACCTACGGAGAAGGTGTTTCACATTCCCTGTTGAAAACACACCACACCTGAGGAAAACTGTGCAGGCTCAAACGGTGGACCTTCTTATATACAAGCCCGTTCTTACTGCTCCTGAACCAGGAGGTCTTGGAATTGTGCACCATACAAAAATTGACAAGATTAGATGCACTACACCAGCACAGGGAGGGACCCTAATGCTCCACAAGACAGAAGGCAGATCTTATGCTACCAATTGCAGCATCCCTTCCATCTGCGTGTAAATCATCTACCAAACTAAATTTCCAGTTGAATCTTCCCAAATCTAGTGCATTACTCAAAGCATAACTTTACCTGCACCGATGACATTGCAAAACTGAACCCGATCTCTCAAAAATTATTGCCAAAGCAGATTCTATGATCCAATCTCTCCAGTTCTCAAAATATAGCATCCTAATAACCCTACTCCGTAAGTACTAGTTATTGAAAAAAGTTGTGTATCAATCCACAACACAAAGCTTGGGAACATTCCTTGTCAAGACACTCATGCTTCTATACCTTCATTTCCTATGAAGCTCCGCCAATCTCCTAAAGAAAGAGCACTCGCCTTGTCCCCTACATCTAGTCTAGAATTTCCAACCATTATCTAAATTCTTGAAAAAGATAGCTTCTCTAATCACTCATATATAAAGGATAAATTTTATCATCAAGCTAAGATTAATTCCGCTAAAATAAAAACATCCCGACTTTTAAACAAAACACATTGATCTCGTCATAGGTCTATTTCTGAGACAAAATCACGATTTCAATAGATAGCACCCAAACAATGACAGTTATCGCACAACTCACCAACTAACTCTCCGATATTTTGCAGGCATTATTTCATCTCTTCTGAATGCTCCTATAATTCTCCTTATCGAATTCCATCTCTCAGCACTCCTACCCCATAAGGATTCTATGCCCCTTAAGCGAATAAAGTGATCCATAGTTCGTCCAAATGGAGACCTAATATAATGAACTCTCTCTCCTCTCTCTCTCTCTCTCTCTCGACTCTCGTCTCTCTACTCTCTCTACTCTCTCCTCTCTCTACTTTCTCTCTCTACTCTCTCTCTCTCTCTCTCTCTCCTCACTCTCTCTCTCTCTCATGCTTCTTGCGCTTCCGTGAGAGATGAATGGAAACCGTTCAGCATAAACACCGTAAGCGCTCCAAGCGTTTTAAATCTGTTGGGGGCATGAAAGGTGACTCAGAAGTTCCCCATGTTAACTCAAATTTATAGAAATTGTGATAGAACCACTAGGTTAAAACCAATGAACCAAAACGAAAACATGGACCTTGTCAACAGCATTCGACATCGCGTACAATTAGGCAAGATATTCTCAAGCATGACTCGGAGGACATTTCCCAATTTTCTGACGGTACACGAATGACATTTTGACAGTCCCTATCTTAATCCTTTGAACTACAAATTATAAGCAGTTTTAGACGTATTTTCAGCTCAAAACGACAACCAAATATTGGTTCTTTAAAGACTGCTTTAAATAAGAATTTTCCGAAGGAGGTCGTGCGTGCTGCAATAGAAGATTGATCCAACAGACTTATGATTTATAATATTAAACCAAAAGGTGATCAATTTTGTATTAATAATGGTTGTAGATTATATCGTGTAGATAATAAATTGAATAATTTATTGGTTTATTTGACTATTTTGACTACATTATTTGCTGCAATCAGTAATTATTAAGTGCTTAATATTATATAATTATATATATATTTATATATATATTATATATATATATTATATATATAATTAATATATTATATATTATATATTATATATATATATATATATATATAATTATATATATAATATATAAATATATATAATATATATAGATATATATATATATTATAATAATATAGTATATTTTGATTTATATATATATATATATATATATATATATATAATATATATAAATATTATATATATATATAATATTATTATTATATATCAGGCGCGGCTTTACGGGGAAGCACAAAGCCGGGCCTCCTCTAAAAAAATAAAAAGCAACTAATGTAATAATATATTCAAAATTATTATTTACTACTATTAAAATTTTAAAAATGTCTTTACAAGACCGCTAATTTTACATTAAGATCATTTATTCTCTTGCGAAACCATATTTTTCGTAAGGATCATTGACTGGAGGAATTTCGATTTGTGCCGCCAAGAAAGCATAAATTAAATACTCTTTCAAACATGGTTGTCATGGCAACACGTAAAAGAACACCCTTATTCTCCAATTTTGTCGAGTTTGAGGTTTTATCCCAGCTACTCCTCGTCGAACCGTCATTAAAAATAGTTCCTCCCATATTATTGAAACTCGATCATAAGTAGAGGTCTTGCCATAAATATATTGAAACAAATAAAGAAAACCAATTTTTTTTTTTTTTAAATGAATAAAAAAAAACTTATTTTAACGATATCTCATTACTATATATTAAATGTAGATACCCATTTTAAATTTCTTATATTAAAAAAAAATAAATAATAATATTACCTAAATAAAAAGTTTTACATTTAATATAGTATATATTATATAATTAATTACTTTATATATATATTTAGAGGAGCAGGATGAGGGAGAGAGAGAGAGGAACGAGAGAGAGAGAGGAAGAAGAGAGAGACTGAGAGAGAGAGAGAGAGTTATATAAAATTTTAACTCTATTGAGACCGGATTGCCAAGTTGTAAGAAGCGAAGGAAAAAAGTCCCAGATTGGGGAATCGCGGGGGCAACTCTAAGTTCGAGCACGTAAAGATTTTAAGTGTGATATAGAGGCTGTTATATCTTCTGAGATCACAGCATTGTCAATTCAGTCTAGGCTTACTCGTTAACGCAAGGGTTATAGCCATCCCTCCTCATATGAAACTGCTGTTGTCAAAACCATTAGAATGCTCGTGGTTTTGTGATATGCTATTTGAAAACTACCGATGAATATCAACAGAGGAATGAAAAAAAAATCAAGAAGAGAAAAATTAAGACGTGAACTGCCCGAAATGAAAATTAATAACCTATTTTTATTTTTAAATTTTAAAAAGACAAAGAAACAGAGTTGGTTATTTAATTTTTATAGGAATTGGGTTATGAAAGTACTAGGCAACTCAAACAGTAATCTACTCAGGAGATAACTCCCAGGTTGGCTTACGAAAAAGAATGATTATTAGCTGAGTGTTCGTGGATGATGAGTTCAAACGAATTGGAAACAAGCCATTAATAATCAGTGTTCTCTGCCGCCCCTAGAATCTAATTGCATAGGTTTATACTCGCTCTTAAAGTTAGGAATTATGAAGTTCACACTTTAATTTTGATTTTTATGGTAAATTTCAACTATTGCATTTTATGAATGCGTATAGTAAGTAACCGTCCGATATTCTTTATTACAGTTGTTCCGGGTATTTACTCGAATTTTGTCCTTAAAAATTCTATTATGACTTTCTTATTGAGTGAATTATTTGATCAAACTATTTACTTATTCAAGTGTTCCGCAAGAAATTAACAGGTTACGTGCGCTATTTATTTGACGTTATTTCCTCTTGCCTAAGTTATTTGTTATTACCCTAGGTCTCACGAACTGATTACCATCGTGAATTAAGGGATGTGAATGAGTTACCCAAGTGATAAGGAAATTTGGTGATTTGGTATAAGGAATAATATAATGTAACACACTTTTAATCTTATTATATTGTTGTAAGGCTAAAGTTAGTAGGGACGATATTTTAATACCGATATATGGGACTAAATCTGAAAATATATTTAAAAGGTTTAAATATAAAGTAATGTTGTTGATAAGAAAAGTCTAATGATATTTGCGTAAATAGTATATTTAAGAAACCTCTTTGGCCTTGTTTATTCTTCGTTTTTTTGTTTTAATTGCATGAGGTTGGTTAACTTGCATTGAATCGTTTTTGAGTATTTTTCCAGAATCTTAACAGGATTTTTAAAGGAACCATCAGATTATTTACAATGCTAGTTATATGTATAATATAATTCATTATTTATTATCTTATTATATTATTATTATTCATATATATATATACTATAAGATATAAGTGATAAATATACTTATAATACATAACTTAGTATTATATATATATTTTTATATGGGAACTTATGTGTATTAGAAGGGATAGTAAACTCAGAATTTACTTATTCCCGAACGAACCATGTAATCGATTTTTTTTCGATTTATTTCAAGGCAATAGTGCGTCAAGGTTGCCATATAGAGCGCTCTTTTTTTTTTACCTAAGAATACCCCACAGAGAAATAGCAAGATTTGAAAGAGTTCAGGTCTCTCCCCCGGCCTCAGCCGGGGACCGACGGGACATTATACAACCCCCTGATGTCACACAGAGGCTACATGAGTACTACATTAAAAATATATACTAAGCAAAACATAAAACTCGCTATTCAAACATGAAAATGATAAAAAAAAAAGGAACTTGTAGGGACTTTCAAGACCCGATGGTGTATATTGAAGGGTTTAGCAACAAACGGGTGACACAGCTGCTGGGATTGAGGGGATCACAAGACTTGTAACAAGAATTTATATATATGAAAATACCTTTTCTATTATATAGTAATAATTTTATACTTTTTAATAATATAATACATATATATTAATATAAATTATTTATATATAATAAATATATATATATATTTAATATAATTTATAATATATTTATATATAATATAATATAATAATTATAATTATATATATATTAAACCTATATATATACTATATATAATATTATATAGATTATTAATAATATTAATCATATATATACAATATTATACTATATAATTATATATAATATATATATATTATATATAATATTTATATATTATATATTAATATATGAAATAATATATAATAGTATATATATATATATATATATTTATATATATATAATTATACTATATGATAAATATATAATCAGTATTATATTATTATTTATATTAATTAAATTAATATATAATAGAATATATACTATATATAATATTCATAGGTATTATTTATATATATATTATTATTTATTTTTTCCTACTTATTTATAAAATTTTATATTAACCGTATATATACTGACCCTATTAATATTAGTCTATATTATATAAATATATATGTTAAGATATATATATATTATTTAATTATATAATATTAATATAAAAATTAGGTTTATTTATGTATATATATTATATTATATCACACTTTATATATTATTATATTTACTAGATTATATTATCATATATATATAGTATATTTTATTATTATAAATAAGTATATATATATTCATATATAATATTTTATTATTAAGAATAAAACTGTAAAATTATTATATATAATTTATTATTAAGTATATAATATTATATACTGGTATATATAACTAATATTTAACCAAAAATTTAATTATATAATTCTAATATTTATATATTTTATATAATATATAATAAAATATTTATATTATAATTATATACTATAATTATATATATTATATAATATATATAATATATATTAATATATATAATATTATATATAATATAATTAGATATAATACACATAGATGTACATCTATAGATAGTAATGCATACTATAAACTACATATATATGCTACTAGTTTAGTATATACATATATTAGTCTATATATATATCTACGGATTAATACTAATTAAGAGATATTTATATAATAATACTAAAATACTAATATATATATATATATTATATTATTTGATAAATATATATATAATTATCAGGATATTATAAACATAATATATAATATATATATATATATATATATATAATATATTAATAGTTACCTAAAAGTGCAGTCCAAAACGTATTCATTAACTTTCTATAAATATTATATTTAAGACGATAAAATTTTTTAATAATTCCATCCTGTAAATATAAAAATTGTATATAATTATACAAATATATAATATAAATATAAGTTATATATTATATATCAATTAATGTAGTATAGAATAAAATTAATCCTACATTAATAAACTGATACCCATATTATATATAACTTTTGATATACTAATAACCAATAATAAATAAACTATTCAAAATATAATTATAGTTGAAGACCTATGTACGTTCCTATATTATTACTTATAAAAATTTATCCTAATATATTATTACCATTACATGCATAAAATATAATTAAAATAATAAAATTATGTTATATAGAAATATTATATACTATATTTTTATATGGTATGTTTTTAATATAAAAATTAAATCATAACAAGATATATAAATGTAATATTTAATTATATTATCTATCTTGAATATATTAATATATCTAAATATACTTCTATTTCTTATTTGTTCTTTTATATTATTATTTATTATTTCATATACTATTCATATATTATATTTATATAATAATATTTATTAAATTTAATAACTATATTAAATAATTAATAACGTTAAGTAATTAAATACATTAAATACTAAAATGTATTAACATAAATAGATAAAAATTAGATAAAAAAGAAAGTATCATAAAGCGAAATATTTATGTATATTTCAAATAGATATATATACTTATTGTAATTATATAAATTATATTATAAATATAAAATTATAATATAATTATAATGTTTTTAACTTATTTAATATTTTTTTTGTTATTATTTGTTGAAATTTGTTTGTTTAAAAACTCGAGTATTATAATTTTGACAAGTATTATATATTATCAACTGCATAATAATATTTATAGAAATATATATTAGCCGAAATTAGAAGGTGATATACTTATAATTTGAGTTGTCACCCTCCCCGAATAGTTTTCGGTTCCGAGCCGCCAACTGATATTACTATAAAATAAAATACATATATATATATAAAGATATATAGCAGTGTACTACTATATCCTGTTATTACACTAACTTTTAGATATAATATAAATTATAACTATAAATATATATATATATATACTATGAATATTGTTATATATTAATACATATATGGCAGCAATTGAGTGTCCGTCATATGTATCTTAAAAAACTATTAATACTAAGCGTAAAAAAACGAATATATTTCAACAAACGAGTTGAAAACGTCTATAATTAATGTAATAATGAGTAATAAATAACATTAATATAGTTAGTTAAAATGATAAAAATTCTACTCAAAAATCTGCCAATCTTTAAAACGTTTCATAATTAACGGGTCATAATTGTAACGGCAGTCGCTAACGGGTTTGAATGCCCAAAAACTCTTCTGCACAAAATATAATACTCATATATGATTTAATAATTCTATATACTATAATATAGAGTATATAGATCATATATACTATAATAATAGACTATAGCTTCTATATAATAGCATAGTAGACTATATATATATATATATATATATTATATTCAGCCATTAGGGGCTCGAGCCGATGGGGAACATAGGGGGGATGTTTTTCCATATACTCGTAGGAGGCGGACAGACCCGACGCGCCAATAAATACCAAAAAGAATAATATTTGGGGTTCCGGAGACCCTCCCCTTGAGGGGTGAGAAATAGTCTACCCCGATTAGTTCCCTCCGGTAATCGGAGAGACCATGACTATATGCCATCTGGTGTGGCGCTAATACCCTTTGACATTCTATAGTTTTAACACCACCCTTTATATTAAAGAGCGCACACGAAAGGTTACCGATTAATTAAAAAGAGTTAAAAATTATTCTTCTAATTTATAACTTTTTTTTTTTAAAATCGCTATTTTTATCTCTTTCTTAAAGTTTTGCCAGGACAACTCTTTAGCGGATCCCAAAAATGTATCCGTCTACTGTAGCATTAACAGTTTTTAACGATACATATGACGGACATCTAAATGCTACTTTTATTTCCATCATATCTACTTCCTATAATTTATTATAATTGTAATAACATATTATATAAAATTATATAGATATATATTAATAGTATATATATATATTTGTAAATATTTACTTCTTTTTAACAAAATTATTAATAGGTATCCCTGTGTTGAAAAAATATTTATTAAAGGTAAGAAATGTGATTATTTAAAAAAAAAACTTTTGAAGATATATGTGCAAAAAAACTTATGATATAGTTTAAATTTAAAAACCTTAAATTTATATCTTAATTATCAAATATTCAAGTAATTATATTATTTTCGTTTAGTTAATACCACTATTCATAGGAAACAGAGTTTGACGACTATGTCTTAAATCATAGTATATTAATAATTTTATATATATTGTACTACTTATATATCGAAAGACTATACAATAAATGAATATCTTGTATAAGATATTCTATTGAATCGCTGGACGATGTATTAATTTTGTTTTTCCTCGTTTATAAACATCATAACAATGGGTTATATACTCTTCGAAATTCTACATCTTATTTAACTAATAGAACTTTAATATCTGCTAAGATTTCGTTTCTCTGCTTTTGGAATCTGAGTTTTTGTCAGCTTATTTTCAGCCCCAAAAAATATTTTCTTTCTTCATTCAAAACTGTTTTTTGTTCTGCATGTTTCTGTTTTTTTTTTCTTAGGAGAGAGTATATAAATTTCTCTATACTCCTTCTTTTCAAATCCTGTTGTTTTTGGCTTTGTCAAAATGTCATCTTTAGCTAAGCATTCTTCCCACACTCTTCCTCCATTCTATCCATTTTAACACTCTTCCCGTTTCTCCCGACTTCTTCGTTTAAATTTGTGACTTATTTCATCTTGATTGATTTGAATTTCCCAATTCTGGTGAGATTATTCCTTCCCAACATTTTTTTATAGCTGATATAAAAATTCTTCAAAGAACGCATATTTTGCATTTCTATGGAGCTTAATACAGGGTTGCGGAGCCGGAAATTTTATTGGTCAGCTCCGACACCACTCGGCTCCTAGATTTATATTTTGTCATCGCCCCCACCATCCCAACTCTCGTATATAATTAATTTTCCACCTATTGACACTACAAAGTGCACTCATTTCGCTAGAATAAATTTTTGTTTTTGATTATGGGTTCCTTATAAAAATATTGTTTTCATAATTATTCATTTTGACTTATCATTATAAATTCAGAAATATTGTGAATTTTATCAATTCATTTTGAAATTAAAGAGAAACTTATAGATTGCTTCTCTAAATATATAAAAAAAATATTTAAATTCTCTTGTGAACTATGAACTGCCTAAACAATAGTGTTGAAGTTACCCTTATTATTTAACTTGTTTTTCTATTTATTAATGACAATGAATCTCTCACTTATAAACATTTTTATGTTCGTACTAGCTGAATTTCTATATTTTAAAATAGACTAGAGTAAGTTTTGAACACTCACTTGAAATGTGATACAGGCTGATAATCTGTGATATATTGTGTAAATGCTTAGAACATTTTCATGCAAATAATGTAAGAAAATTCATGATTTTCCACATAAATTCTTAACATTGAATTTCCTCGTCGATCTAATGATCATTGGATTCTATTTATATTTTTTTAGATGATTAATTTTTGGAGGCTAAAGGTCTTTTAAGGACGGCTATATAGTCTTTTGCAATCCGTCTTTTATATCTACTAAATGTTAATCTGTCCAAATTACTTTATCAAATTCTCACGCATTTTCGATACATCTTATATTTCTTGTCAAATAATACCTCAACAAGATAATTTCCATGTAACCTATGTGAAACTCATTCTGACTACCAACCACACATTTCCTAATCGATTAGGTTATTCCTTTAGTCCTATGTCACAGTGCGCAATTTCACAGTATAGGCTATATAAAATCTGAACTTTTTCATGTTAAATTGAAAAAATTTCTGTGCTGTGGGTCAACATCGGATGGCCGACAAACAAAATCTCTCTTTATTATATATAATTAAACATCTTTTTTCCCTGTTTTCCATTGGATTGGAAGCACTAATTAGATGATTCAATTCTCTGTAAAATTTTTTATCAGTCAAGTCTTCTGCTTGAATTTTGTTTTTTTTAATGTAACGTTAAGTACATTAGGCATTATGTGTGCATGAAGAGTTACTTTTTACGAAGGATCTGTGAAATCTTTGTAAATGATCCGGTTTTGATTCCGATAATACTAGGATCACCGGAATCTGATTATTTCTGTTCCGGTTCCAATTACTTAGGATCAGGGTTGGCACGGAAGTTCTAGTTTAATGTTAAATGAAGATACAATATTCGAGTGAAATTTTCCCGATTTGTACTTCCGATCTTTTATTCTATTTTGCTAAACTTTTGCATCTCTATTAATTGACATTTCCTCTCCTTGCGGGAAGTATGACATCATTCGACCTGGTCCAACAATTAAAGAGGGCAAACCACACAGCCACAAAACTGTCTTCCTATTGTTGAAACTCCTCTTTTCACCCAAAACTGATACTATTTTTAACTGGAATATTTTGGGGTATTATACATATTATATATAATATATATATATATATATATATATATATATATATATATATTAATATATATATATAATATATCTGTTATATTTTATATATATACTATATATATATATATATATATATATATATATATATACTGTTCATTCAGTGTGCTTTATAATCTCTCTCTGACCTTATTCCCTATTTTGTTTCCAGTAGTCTATAGCAGCTGACGTAGACACTTTCATTCTTTGTTTAAATATCTTAAACACTTTGTTCCTCATTGTTCTGTATTTATTCTTAGTAACTTTTCTGTCTTGATAATTTATCGTAAATTTCATTATTTTACACAATAATGCCAATAACTCTCATTATCTTGCAATGAACATTTTGAACAAATGATCGCTCTTTAAATTTGCATTTATAACTAGAGTTTTTGTTGTTTTCAATATGACAAATGCTAAGATCGTTGACTTGCTATGTGTAGAACCCCTTTCCGTCTTTGACATTTCAAAGGAGATCTTCAAAACTACTCTACTCAATATTCTTGATATTCCTCTCTTTGTGATATTTCTGAGAGTATCTTTCATTGCTATATACTTAACTAGGCCTAAAGAAAATGGGATTTTAGCCTATGACCTGGGTATTGAAGTAATGAATCAATTTTCATCAGCATTTTCTTACTACCCCAGTTATATGTATAGAGACATTATCCATGTGATGCTGAGTATTCATCAATCAGTGCTCTTACTCTTTACTGAATCTCAAGTAATAAATAACTATAAATACAAGCAACTGGTCTTCCGCTATCTTTATCAACGTTTTACTCTTCTTCTCTATTTTTATTTTTCGTTTAAATAAAAGCAGTATAAATCAATTTCATACTCTTTCTTGTCTTCACTGCTGCTATTCCTACTATATATATATATATATAAAATATTATATATATATATATATATATATATATATATATATTATATATATTATAATATATATATATATAGATATTATTTATATAATAAATATATAAATATTATATATATATATATATATATATATAATATATATATATATATATAATATATATATATACTATATAATATATATATATATATATATATATATATATATATATATATATATATATATATATATATATTTATATTAATAATATATTATATTTTTTTAATTATATATAATATATATATATATATATAGATATATATATATATAATATATATATATATATATATATATATATATAGCTTTAAATCAAAAATAGCTTAAACCCAATGATTAATAATATTGTTTACATGCCTCAATTAAAAAAAGAGACTTGGTGAATTCTTTGAAATAGAAGAAATTATCTATTTCAGAAAGAAGGGTTAACCAACATAAACTTTCGTTACCATTGACTTGAGTTGATGTAAAACAGCAGCTGAAGGAGGACCTAGAATTAAGGTCGAAAGCTTTGCTACCATACTGTAATAAATTTATGATAAATATCTGAGAAATCAATTTTCTTCTATTTAAAAGGATGCCACAAGCCTCTTTTAAATATATATATATATAAACATATATATAAATATATAGTAT
>JABUQX010012144.1:15000-42500 GCA_015478945.1 Trachelipus rathkii | reverse complement strand
AAGAGTCTATATATTATTATATTATTATTATTATTATTAATATATTATTATTATTATTATTATGAGTTAATTATTATTATATTATATTATATATTAATATATATTATATATTATATCTAAATTATTAATATTATTATATTTGAAACATATAATTATAAATTATGATTTTAAGTTATTATTCAATTATTATTATATTATTATTATTTGATTTCATTTATTGATTATGATTATATTATATTATATTAATATTAATATATTAAAATTATTATTTATATATTATATATTAAATTAATATTATATATATATTATATTATATTATTATATTAATGTATTATAATATTATAATATTATATAATATCCGATACGCACTTATTATTATTATATTATTATAATATTTTACTACATGATTATTATTATTATTATTAGTATGCATTATATTATTATATTAATTTTATTTTATATAATTATTATTATTATATTGATATTATATATATTATATTATTATTAATATTTTTATATATCGATATTATTATTATTGTTAGTATAATATTATTAACTCATTATTATTATTATTATTATTATATTAAATAAAGTTATTAAGAGATATTCAATTACTAGTAGAATTTAATTTGTTAAATTTATATCAGTATAGTTTGTATTTTAGATTATTTATCAGCTTAATAATTCAAACCAGCAAAATATATATGCACAATACTAATATAAAAATTTTATAATCAAGACAAAGATAAAGCTAAAGTAAAAACAAATAGCCTATATAGTCTATTCAATAAAAAATAAATAAATATCGAATGTTAATAAATAAATCAGTATATAAAGTAATAAAAGCTTTATTTTGTCGTTTTCGCCGCCGGGAATCAATTCAAAACACCACCAAGAAGGCCGGAGTATCATATTATGGAGCGCGTCCATTTTTATATTTAATTCAAAGTCATATTCCCCAACGCATCAAAGTAAGCTCCTTATTTATTGTATTCCTTATTTAAAAAAGGGGTTTATTAAGAATAGGTTATTTATTCATTTGCAATACGTGAACCCTAAGATAGCAGATATTTTATTCAGAAGGATAAAATGAAACAGGTAAAAATAGGAAAAGGCTGGACTTACCAATATCTATCAACACATCTACTTATCTACGTATCTAACATCTACATATCCACATCCTACATATCTACACAAAAAATTTTATGAAGTAGATAAAATAACGATTGTGTAGAGAGATATAACCAGTTGAATAGATTTGAATATATATATATATTATATTACGACAGTGTATAAGAAGTAACATTAATAGTATAATATATTTGATAATGAACATGCAAACGCATCGTTAACAAACATATGATTGTGAGAAATAAAAATACACGCATCAGTGTACAAAATATATTGTGAGATAATAAATATATATAAAAAGTATAATATAGATAATATATATATATATATATATATATATATGTAATAATATATATCTACACTTACCAATCTCCCAGATAGGGTTTTTGCCCTGTCAATTAGACAGACCAGCATCTTCCTCCTTCTGGCATCGAACGAACGACAGCTTGAAGATGATCTCACTCAAGTAGTTCTGATGCCTAGTCCCTTGACGTTAATACCTCAGTAGGGTTTCACCCTTTCGAATTTGACCTAGCCATCATCTTTTCACTTGACTCAAACTGTCCCAGATCAGTGGAGGCCTCGTCCTTATGGCTCCGGGCTGGAGCCCCTCCAAAATGAGAATGCAAGAATGGATGAGGAACTGAAAATAAGAATTATTCTCAAATACAACAAGGTTGTTGTGTTTAAAAGCTTCTGAATGCGTATGATAATACCTACGCAACATACAATAGAAGAATAACAAAGAATGCGATTTGCAACAGCAAATTTTATGTACGATATTTTTTCAATATAGATCCATAGTATACGAATTGGAGATGCCATGCACCAATTAAAAGACAACTTTAATATTCTTTACTTAGACATAACACCACACTTAACAAGAAAAGAAAAACCAATCTCCTATAGTGTTTAAGCAAGTTGCCCAGTTGGCTTTTTTTGGAATTTATTAGCAACTTACGAGATTTGTCTAATATTAATAATGCATTTCAAAATTTGAGGGAGTTGCTAGTAATAGCTATTCTTTTAGGTGTGATTACTGAATCAGTTAGAAAAGATAGAATTAACAAGTAAAACTGATTTTATTAATATCTTGTAGGTTTTTAATTAATAACTATTACTGGTTTATTATAATATTAGTTATGCAATTGATTTATTATATTATATTATTTATATTATTATTAATTTATTATTATTATATTATTATATTATTATATATTATTATTATTATTAATTATTATATATTTATTATTATTATTATAAATTTTATACTATTGTATATTAATTATATTCGGGTCTCAAAAGACACAACACTGTGTCTGGCATTATAGACTCCATTCAGATATCTGAGGGAAATTAATTTGATGTTTTATAATAAAATGGAATGCGTTCAGGTGATCCGAAGGAACAATTGTAATAATAATTGGAATAATAAAAAATAATATAATATTGCTTCCTGAATGAAGATGGAAATTTCCAAAAATTTATATTCTTATTTTTATATATGTAATAAAATAAAACTAGGAAAAAGTGAACGTAACTAGATCCAAACTCTCTTCTTCCGTTGTTGGTACCCTCTCTTAAGCACCTCTTTTGAGACATTTCCCTCCTCTCGATCTCTCTCCATCTTCTAAGAAGCTCTCTTTTCCTTAAAAGCCCTTTTAATTAACACTCAACTTCCAAACCTTTGATTACTTCTCCTTTATAAAACGTCGGTGTCTGAAGTTGTTGTCGTTAAATCCTTGTTTAATCCTTTGGCTTGATAAAGGTCTATTCTGACTGAGCGTTGACCTCTCATTTGTACAGAAGCAGTTGACCTTTACAGTTACCTTTTCAAGTAAATAGTTAATATGCTATCATTGTTATTCAAGAACAAAGATGCTTAGTTCAATGAACAGTTTAATTATAATATAGATTGCGCAACACGTTTCCCTCTCTACCGTAGTTATATTAAACCATCAGAATCAGGAACTTCTTTTGTATGGGTTAAATATTATTCATAGATCATATCTAATAATATAAATATAGCTTACATAAATATATTTCATCTATAATATAATAAGTAAAAATATATAATAAATGATATAATACTATAATATATATATATATATATCTTACATAGTAAGTATTAGCTATAATATTTGAAGTATATATAGTATTATGATATATATATATATTATATGTACACTTAATAATAGTATTAATATATTATAAACAGTGGCGCTCGTGTCCAAATTCTGATAGGCAAACAATTACTATATTAGAGTTAATACATATATACAATAAATTTAATATATATAATACATATACCCACTTATATATGTATATATTAGCTGATAGGGGGGTCATTACTATAAATAGAAACTTACTATAATATTACTTATATATATAATAACATAGATACTATATATATATTACGATACTATAAACGATAATATAATTAAGAGCTATATATAATATATAATACTATATAATAAAATGTTATATAATATATATTATATTAATTTGAGTTTACTTACATATAAACGAGCACAGCAGGACATCGTCGATGTAAAGTTGTCAAAGTCAAGAAGAGATGGTCCCACGAGAAATGTTTCCTACCCACATTTGAGATTACTACAACTGTATGCGCCTCCTCTAACACTCGAAAAAGAATTAGATTCCATTAAAGAAGCTACGATTCTAATATCTCAGTATTTATAAAACTAACCACGCTCATTTAATTACAACACAGCTCACACATCAAGAATCAGTAGATCAATACATATAAAATTAATATGGAACGAATCGTATTATTATAAAGTAAAACCTCCCACATGAATCCACTATTAAAGCAAAACGGAGCTATGCGGTCGGCAGAGCAACTCATTCGCCCAGGAAGATTCTGATCAACGCGGTTCTTAACGATTTGAGTCAATATTAAGTGATACGGAATTAAATATTTCGTAAAAAGATTGAATTCAAAGTTAGCAATAAATTTCAGTAATTAGATTAATTATATAAATTATGTAATAAGTAATATATTAATAATATCTGTAATTCATTTGAAGGATAAATTGGAAAAAAAAACATAAAAAAAGCGGAACTGCAAACGAACCTCAAGGCAATCATCCACAGTTCCCTACCTCAAGAGAATAAGGAACTAGTTTTTTACTTCGAGAAAAACAATCCGACTCGATCCTACATTAAAAAGAGAATCGAAGTAAAAATTGATGACGGCATCTAAGCTAACCTCACCCCCGCTCTAATCCAAAAGAAATCATTCTTTAGATAGTTCTAGACTAAGTTAATATATATATATATGGTAGAAGCAATCACCTAGTATTAAATAACACCAATAGTAATAGGTAATATATAATTACACGACTAGTATATTATAGTAGTATAATATACGTAAAAGCAATATATATAGTAATATACCGTATAACGCTTATATAGTAAATATATACTAGAAATACTTTTTAATATTTTGGGCTCACGTAAGGCAATAGATCACTTCGTGCGTTACATGCTGCTACCTCCAAAAGCCGCACTGAGGGAATAAATATTAATAAATAATGAACAAGGGTGGATTACTACTACACGAAGCCATCATCCAATAGAACACCATCAAAATATTATACGCGTAGTTTCCTAGCTCCTTAGTTTAATTGCTTGCACTTTTAATTAGCAACTAAAACCACAAATACAATACACACGACACCCCCCAGACCACACCACACCATCACATCAAGAATATTGTTTTCTCCAAAACCCAATACCTTTTTTTTTTTTTTTATTTAAAAAAAATCCTACCCCGGACTCTGTTCATTCAATCAAATCTTTACTTAATTACGCAGACTTTTAACACTTTTAAATGTGGTATTTTCGCTTTTTGAAATATTAATTTCCAAACTTTTATTTGTACGAACCTTTAATATTTTAAAGTACTATTATTTTATGCAAAAGAGTTATATTATTATTATTATTATTAATTATTATTATACTTATTATTAATATTATTACTATATTATTATATTTATTATATTATTATTATTACCTTAATTATTATTATATTACTATCATTATTATTATATTTTAATTATTATTATATATATTGTTATTTATTATTATGTATATATATTATTATTTATTATTATTATTATATATTATTATTATTATTATTATTATTATTATTATTATTTTAATTATTATTATTATTATTAATATTATTATTATTATTATATTATTATTATTATTTATTATTATTTAATGATTATAATATTATATATTAATTATTATATTATTATTATTCATTATTAATTATTTTGATGATTATTATCATTATATTATTAAATTATATTTATTATTATTTATTAATTAACATTATAATCCAATATAAAAAAAGAAAGACACAAATTCATTTCATTATATATTCGATTATTATTTTCATTATTATTTTTCCATTATCTTAATATTCATCCTCTTCCTTATTCTATTTTCATGGGAATTATATTATCTATTATTATATATTATTATATTATTATTATTATTTTAATCCAATATTATATTATTATTATTATAATACATTATTATTATTATTATATTATATTATTATTATTATTATTATTAATTATTAATTATTTTTAATTATTGTTTTTCATTTTTATTTTATATTATAATTATTTTTATTATTGTTATATTATTTAGGTATTATTATTAATTATATTATCTATATTATAATATTTATTATTATTATTATTATTATTATTATTTTATTATTATTATTATTATTATTTAATTCAATTTTTATTTACTCAGCAAAATATGTATGCACAATACTAATATAAAAATTAATAATCAAACAAAATAAAGCTCAAATAAAACTAATAGTCTATTTAAAAAAAAATAAAATAAATAAATAAATAAATAAATAAATAGATAAATAAATAAATAAATATAAAATAAAAGCTTTATTTTTCGTTTCGCAGACGGGAATAATTCAACAACACACAAGAGGCTCGGTAATATTATGGAGCGCGCCTTTTTTAATATTTAATTCTAAATATGGTCATTTCCCACACTGCATCACAAGTATTTTATTATTTAATTATTCCTTATAAATTAATTATCTTATTTAATAAGTTAATTATTCATTACATTTAATTAATCCCTTTAATAAACACATATTCGTTCGGAATGAAATTTCCACACACACATAAACACAGACGCACACCAACACACACACTACATGCACACACATCACACACAACACACACATACACTTGTGGACACACATATATTAATATTATTATATAAATATATAAATATATATAATAATATATAAATATATATACTATCTCTAAAGTAATAATACATATGTATATATATAATACTATATATACTTATAATTATATATTATATATAATATATATATTTATTATTAATAATATATATATATATTGGTATATATATAATATATATATCTATTATAATATATATATTCATAGATAGATATATATAATATATATATATAAAATATTATTTAAAAATATATTATATATAATATATAATAGATTATAAATTTATATATATATATATATATACGTATCATTATATATTCATATATATATATATATATTATATATAAAATAAATTTATAATATAAATATTAATATATATATTATATATAGTAATATATAATTTATATATATATATATATATCTAATATATATCTACTATATATATATATAATTATATTATAATAAAATATATATATATAATATAATGATATATAAATATGATATATATATAAATATAAAATATATATATAAATATAATATATATATAATATATATATATATATATACTATATATATATATATATATATATATATATATATATATATATATTTAATTTATACTATATTATATATATATATATATAATAATATATATATTATACATATATATATATAATATATAATAATATATAAATACAACCGATATTATATCACCGTAAATATACACTAGGGATTCCCGAATATCCTAAAAAACGATAAACTCGATATATCGATATTTTAAAATATATCAAATTGCCTTTTTCACAATGCCAGAAAAAATATTGAATCGATATATCGATATTCGATATTTAACGATCAAAATTCCATATTATATATAATATATTATATATATTATATATAATAATATATATAAATTAATATATATATTTATATAGATAATATATATATATATAATATATAAGAAATATATATATATATATATATATATATTATATATATATATATAGATATATATATATATATATAGTATATATATATATCTATTATATATTATATAATAATATATAATATATAATATAGTCTATATAATATATATATTAATATATATTCCTCCAGTCTTAATGTAGAACGATGCGAAGAACGATAGATGGCTTTTGGAGGTGAAAAACAGGATGAAGCATGGGAGTCTTTCTATCTCCACGCTGTTTATATTATATATAAGACGTGGGTGATAAGGAAAGTGGGGAGAGACTTGAGAATTTGAAGGACAATGATTATGGCATATGCGGACGATCGGCATGTTTGAGCTGAAGAGAGAGGAGAATTCGAGGAGTGGTGATTGTTTACCGGGAGGGTTGGAGGAAGCAGGAGAGGATAACGTACAAAGAAAGAGAATTTAAGCATACCGGAGGAAATAGAGCAGGGATAGAGTGGAGAGGGAGGAGGTGAGGCGGTCAGATACGTGCAATTTATCCTCGAGATGTTTTAGCAAGAAGGGAGGAATGAGAGCAGATACGCGACGAAACTGGAAAAGTATGGATTAGTTATGAAAGCGGTATACCCTATAACGAAAAAACATCGGAATAGAGGTTAAAAAGTGATTTTACAGTATGTCTGACTCGAACGCTGTGTACGCGGAGCGAAACAGAACAACAACGAGAAGAAAGGGAGAGTAAGAATAACACAAGCGGCGAGAGGTATTGAAGAACTATGAGGAAGAGTAGGAAGAACGAAAAGGAATGAAATTAATTAAAAAAGAATATAGGGGTTAAGAAGATGATACTGAGATGGTGTGGAGATTAGATAGGTTGGGTGACATGGAGAGGAGAGCATGACAGAAATTTCCGAAAAGAAGATGAATGACACAGACGGGCAGAAGACCAAGGGAAGACCGAAAAAGATGACGGATCGTGGAGGCCTCTAGAAAGAAGTCAGCTACCAAAAATGAGAGTGCTAAGGAGAAGAGGAATAAGTGCAGCAGGATGTCTGGAGAACGACGCTTGCGCGCTGCAGGATAATATCTTCCTGGGAGAGAAAAAAAAAGCAAAAAGAAAATATATACCTCCCGATATTGAAGCACATAGTTATAAAACAACGATAGCTACACTACAATTGAATACATTTTTGGAATCGACCGGCAAAATTTCATATGAAAAAAAAACAAACTAAATTACAACTACATAAATAAAAAAAATAATAACAAAGTTTAGGGATGACGATGTTTTTTATTTTGAACAAGGATGTATAATGATGTTACCAGATTTATTTGCATTCTTAAACCAAGTGACAGTTTTTAGGTTTTTTACATAATTACGGTTTAATACTAACCTAACTATATATATATAATATATAATATAATATATACTATATATATATATAATATAACTATACTATATAAAATATACATATATATATATATATATATATACATATATATATACTAATATATAATATATTATATAATATATATATATATATAATATTATATATATAGATATATATATAATACTATGATAATTATTTATATATATATATATATATAAATTTCCGATCTCCTCCGTTGTGGCCGTTAGTAAACTTTTGTCATAATTATAACTATATATATATATAATTGATAATATATATCTATATATATATATATATATATAATATATATAATATACTATATATACAGTGAGAGAGAGAGAGAGAAGAGAAGAGGCGAGGAGAGAGAAGGAGAGAGAAGAGGCTTTAATATATACAATATGAAGAAGACCGTATGACACGAAGCAAAAAGTGGTAGAAATGAAAAAGATCTTACTA
This sequence comes from Trachelipus rathkii, assembly GCA_015478945.1. NCBI lineage: Eukaryota > Metazoa > Arthropoda > Malacostraca > Isopoda > Trachelipodidae > Trachelipus > Trachelipus rathkii. The sequence continues at coordinate 33,285 of JABUQX010012144.1, read as the reverse complement.
CTTCTCAAGTCTTCCAACTTCAAGTTTCCAACTCCAAGAGGTTAAAGACTGAAGTTGTGCTAGATAAGCGTTGATGTTGGATCTTGAGAAACTGGGGGTATTTTTGACTGTCTTGTTTATCGAGTGAATAAATTAAACAAGAAAATCGCGTACTACCTCAAAATTAACAATAATCATAAATAACTTTTTTTTCGTATTATAACAATAAAAATAATATTAAGTATTAAGTAGACTTCAAAATTATTTCTATTTAAGTACAAAATATATTGATTCTAACAACGAAATTAATTTCTAAATGTGGATGGTAGACAACTATACGTTGGACGACTCCGAAGCTGATCTTAAGAAATCTATAAACTTTAGGAATAAAATGAAATAATATTTAAAAGTTCGAACTGGATGCCAGCCTATTGACATAAAAACAAAAGATGTTATCTCGGACACCCAAATACATACTTTTAGTAATAGCTATTATAAAAGCGTTAATTTATTTAAGCACATATTTAGCGAAACAATCGTTAACGCCAAATAATTTGATAACTATGTCGGTACTCGTATGTAAGCTGTAAACAAAACTCACAGGATCCTGTCCGGTATTAAGATTTCCTGCCAATGATTATCTTCGCCTCACGACACTAAACACACCTCCACAAGGTACACAAATCAGGATCAGGCTGGTCTCGATGACATGCAAAGTCTTTAAACATCTCCATAGAAACTAAATAATTAATATCCATGGTTGTCATGAAAAAATGAAAATAAAACTAATGATAACTTATTTGTATCATTTCCTTTTAATAATAAAGAGTAGTATGAATAATGTAATAATTATGATATTAAATAATACTTATATAGTTAATATATATATTAATGCTTCATATATATATAAGATATTATATATTATCTATATATATATATATTATATATATATATATATAACGTATTATATTTATATATATTATATAAAATAAATATATATATATTATACAAAGCCTAAACTTACATTCTAATGCACCTAAAAAACTAACTGATTGATAGATATGCTCGGAATTCAATCTATTCCTTTCTTAATGACAAACATTGTTTAATAATATACTGTCCTATTACAGATATACTAGTCGCATTTACAGTAAGATAATTTCATTGCTAACATAAACATAGCAGGAAAGCATTTTTACTATCATTCCAAAATTTATTGTCGCATATAGGAACTTGATCACCTGAATAACGGAATATGTGATAGTGACTACCAAAACTAATTTGACTATGTGGTATGTGCATGTCGATCCCCTCTCTCCCTACTTTTTGGTTCCGAGAGACAAAAAATCTAAAACAGCCAAATTTTTCGGTTTTATTTTAATGCACGACATCTGGGGGACGACGAAGAACGAAATATGAGGGAAAAAGAGAGTTTCATCACTTCAGTAATCGGGCGAGGGGGGGATAAATTTTATTTTTTTCCGGCTTAAAAAATTTTTTTTGAATAAGAAATACGCTTCTGATATTAAAAAATATCGAAATTATCATATATCGCTAAGAAATATCGGCCTAAATAATATCGATCATATCGCGAGCCAAATATCGATATTTCGATTAGTTCGATATTTTTTGCCATCCCAATTATACACCGTATATATAAATATTAATAATATATATAAATCAATATAATATATATATATATATAATATATATATATATATATATAATAATATAATATATATATATATAAATTTTTATAATATTATATTATATATAAATATATAATAAATATATATTATATATATATAATATATATATTTATATATATATATTAATTATATAATATATATATCATAATAAAATAAATTAAATAAGTTATAATATATATTAGTATATATATTTATATAAAATATATAATATATTATATATATATATTAAAAATATATATAATATATTTATAAATTCGGTGACTTAAATCCTCTGCACCGCCGATTAAGTTATTTTTCCTGCAATTGTGCAAAATTTCTTCGCAATTCCAAAAACTCCATAAAAATCTTCTAAAAATTTCACCATCACCTCGTAACAAAACATGATAACAACATTGAAACAAAACTAAATAAAGAATAATGGAAACCACACAATTAATATTAAAGTTCTTTTAAATTATAATCATCCACTAAATATTAATAATTAAGTATTTTTTAATTAGTATAATGTTCCAAATATTTCAATATATAAAAATATATTTCATGAATACATAAAAATCATTTAAAATAACACATGAAAAATTTAAAAATGTTATAATTCGACATTTTATTTAAAAACAAAAGTATTATTTGAGTTTAATTCATTAATTACAATATATCAAAATTTCTTAACGACAAATATATCCATCAAATAATGCAATAACATTTTCCATTTTTTAAACAATACTATTAAAAAAGGTAAATAATATGATTCATTATTATTTAACCTTTGAACAATTATTTACTTTTGGAAACGTGGAAAAATTATTAAAAGTGAGAGATTCTTTGTCTATCTCACTAATCCTAAGCTCCTTATATTAAATTTTTATAATTAAAGGAAAAAGAAAGAGTCAATATACACATTTGCATAATAACAGAAATGTAAATAAAGAATAAAAAATATAAGGCAAATAATTTGAATCTATGTCTCTTTAGAAACACTTCTATTCTTAATATTTTCGCGCCTATACGACACTACTTAAAAGGAGCTATTTCATTAGCTTTTTACTTTAAGCAGATCTCAGGCCCAAAACGACTTTCCTCCGTGTCCATACCCTTTTTAAAAACCACATCGTTCATCCCTCCAAAACCTCTAATCTCTCAAACCCAAAAGTTCTCCTCTCATTCCCCCCATTTCTCGGTCTCTCTATCCCTTTTCTGAAGTGAAGTCTAAACCTTTCAAAAACTAGATTAAAATCTAGATTGATTCCTAGTTAGGAATAGATTTAGGAATGGATTGATTCCTAGATTGAGAACTATGATTCAGAGACTGATTTCAACATCATGGCGCCAACTTTTACGATCCAAAGCGCAAAGAAACATCCTTAATTATAAAAAAGATATTAAAAGAAATTAGTTTAAACCAAATGTTGACATATGGCAGAAGCTTGAGAAATGGATTATGAAGCATGAATTTGTTTTTTGATTATAAGTTTATTTCCAAATCAAAGAAAGTTTATGTTTTATTATTGAGAAATCTATTCCACAATAAGACTCGCCCTTCAGATAAAATTAAAACATAAGGTTTAATTCTATTAGTACCTATACAACTTATAATTCCATTAAATTAGAAATTCATAAAGTTTGATAATTAGTCTATAGTTAGCAATTAGAATATACTTCTACTCTTGTGAATGAACTATATGAAATCAGGTGGTGGCATCGAGCTTTGGTAATTAATGATTGTCTAAATTTTGTATGGAGGTGTACAAAGGGTTCAATTCATTTTGATTCTGTGGTATTTTGAACTGGGTTACTCTAATGGAAGTACATGGGTTATTATTCAATGAATATTTGGGGTTCTTCATTTAATTCTTTCAAAACATTTTTCTACACACTGCTTTTGTATAGAAACAAGGTCAAAATTTTTATTGTATGATGAAATGAAATAAAATAAAAGTGTTTCCTCCACCGATATATGGGATTAGTTTAAACTTGCCTCATATAGGATTAATGGTGAGGATAATTAATACTGTCTAGTCTCTTATCAAAACGTTCGATCATTATTTAAACTTTGAAATATGCTGCAGGACTGCTTGCAATAGAGCACATGATTAAAAAATTACAAACAAAACTTTATCGGATTTGAGCAATTAATGATAGTTAATGAAATATTTTTCTAAATGAAGGAGATGATGAAACAGAAATTAGCAAAGAGGTAAAAGTATAACGGAAAAGAATTTGAAAAATGGATTTATATCAAGTCTTGCAATGTGTTGTTCGCAGGAAATGGAAGCTCTAATTTTTCTGCAAAAGATATAATATAGTGAAATGTCCTAGGTTACTGGCTAGGGTTTTGATTTAAAGATAGTTATAGGACATGATGAAAAATTAGTAGGATAGTTAAGCAAAAGCGATAGCAAGCATGTTTTGTCATCAATGGATGTGAAAGGTTGTGATTGAGGGCAAACTGCTTTTCCCTATGTTACGACAATAGTCATGAACTGAATTTCGCAATAAGTATATTCTTCGCTGACCACTATTAACGAAAAGTAATTAATAGGTGTATACATATCGAAACAGACTTTCATTAATGGAATGTGTTGGTAAGAATTACGTGTATGAATAAATTTCTCAATTGAAAATGATGGAATAAGTGTAATAATTCAATGATTAATGGTTGATTTATACACCATAAAACTCAAAAAAATTTTATGTAATCTTTAAAAAGGAATTTATGGAATGAAGTTTAGTCTTGTGTCATTATAGATATATTGTAACAAAAAGAATGGGTGAGTAAAGTGAGTCATTAGTATTCTTGTTTTTACTAATTGCAAATGAACAAGTGAATACTAATGAGTATCAATCTGTAATCTGTTAACTGAAATGTTCAACTAATGAAGTAATGATTTACGCTTCCCCAACTGTTTTAAGTATGTTATGGGTGAAGATCTGTTTTTGAAATTCAATTAATTTTGTATACTAATTTGAAATTCTGAACAGTTACGAACTATCTGACTTTAACGGATCTGAAAGAGGGCTAAGGCAGTATGAATGAAAGCTTACTATATTTTATCTTTTTTCTTCAAATTTAATTTTTTTATATCAGTAACGGTACCAAATAAAATATTAAGATATCTCCCCACATTCGAAAGCAGGCCTTTTGTATTTTTGTTTGGATGAAACCATGTAAGACTTTTTAATTTCAATTAATTTAAGGGATAGACTTAGTTCAATTCTTTAATGAGTTAAATTCCCATTTAATGTCTCGTTTGTTTGAAATATTAAAAATTAATTAAACCTTGGCAAAAATTTATCTTTTTAAAGTATCTATCATTTTTGTCTATAAATATAGTTTTAATTTCTGATGGGCATTCTAAAGATACAATCAAGTCAATATAACCTTCAATAAAATTTACTTCACCGGAGTGATACAAAATGATACCTCAAAAGGTTTATTTTGTATTTTCATTTCTAGATAAACCATGTTACTGACATATCTGAGTAACGGACCAAAGCTCTTGTCGAAATGATTATTATCTTCAAAATTATTTATATGAAGAAACAATTGATAAAAAGTAAAATAAAATAATTTAATTAAAGTATAAATTCATTTATAAAATTAATTTAACGGGCGTAAATTTTAAAATTTTAAAATTGAATCAAGTTTGATATTGTGATAATAATTTAAATAATTGAAATCAAATAATTAAAAATAAAATAACTCGATGTATGTTCGATTAAATGCATAAAAGGTAAATAAAAATCTAAAGATACAATATTTTAAAATATATTATATAAATAAATGAAAATTAAAATTAAGGTAAGCTTTAAGTAAACTTAAAAATTGATAGCATTCTGATTTGAAAAGTTCTTATTATTATAACATCTGATATAATAGAGCAGGAGGCCTATTAATATCAATAAATAGCTGATCAGGCAATCAATATTAATCAAAACTAAATATAGCATAAGACTTAAGATTAAAATCAACAATTAAAAAATAAAAGCAAGCTGATATATAGCTTAAGGCTAATTAATATTAAGAAAAGTTCTTAATAATAATTAAACAATCTGATTATATTTTTATTAGTCTAATATTAAAACAATAATTTTTCGATTTTTTTTGTATTCTTTTTAAAATAAAAATAATACTATAAGATTTATATTAAAATGAAAGTATATAAACGTTTCTTAATATAAAATTTTTTCTATTTTTTTATGGTTTTTAGTTTCAAAAAGAAAAACTGACCCCTGGGGGCAAAAAAATTTCGAATTTTTAAAAAATAATAGAAATAGGAACTTATGGCAAGACGATTTGAATCATAGTAGATGTTTTTGTCAGTTACAATGACTGAGTCCATGAGTAGTAGGAGAGCTATATTGGAGCACGACTCTTTTACCCCATCTTACCTTGACCTTTTTGACCTCTTTTACCCCACCCTAAAATTTGGGCAAACCGCATTTTTTGAGCCCAATTTTTTACCTGCCCTTGACCTTTTTTGGGCTTTACCTTTTTGGGCCTTGACCCTCGCAGAATCCTAGGACCTTGACCAGACCTATACAGGCGTTGACCATGACCATCCTGAACCTCTTTGGGCTTGACCTTGACCATTCTGGACCTTATTGGGCCTTGACCTTGACTAACCTTGACCTTTTTTGACCTTGACTTTTTTTGATACCTTGACCTTTTTTGACCTTGACCTTGACCTTTTTGACCTTGACCTTTTTTGACCTTGACCTTTTTGCCTTGACCTTTTTTGACCTTGACCTTTTTTGGCAACCCTAAAAATTTTTTGAGAACCCTAATTTTTTGAGAACCCTAATTTTTTGAGAACCCTAATTTTTCGGCAACCCTAATTTTTCGGCAACCCTAATTTTTTGGCAACCCTAATTTTTTGGCAACCCTAATTTTTTTCGGCAACCCTAATTTTTGCAACCCTTCGAAGAAGGGTTGCGCCAAACGGTGCGTTCAGGCAAACCGTTGTACAGTCCCCACCCTAATTTTTTCGCGCCAACCCTTGTCTTCCGTGGGTCATTTTTGCCACGTAATTTTGGTTACCCCTTTGTCTTCCATTGGATCAATTTGCCCACGGAATTTTTGCCTACCTTTGGTCTTTCCATGGTCAATTTTTGGCCCACAGGTAATTTTTGGCCACCCTTTAGGGGCTAGCCCTATTTTTTGATATTTCGGGTAACATCACACACGGGCCGCGCGCGCGCACAACACACACACACCACACACCGACACACACACACACACACACACACACACACACACACACACACACACACACACACACACACACACACACCCACACTTATTACACTTATACAGACATTCACTATGACACTTACATTTACCCCATAGACACTTACATTTACACTTATACACACGTTGTGCGTGCGCACACACATACACACCCTTGACAGACCATCATGGTCAATTTTTACACACTGTAATTTTTTGTCCTTCCTTTAGGTACTTAGCCCTTTTTTGATGTCTCAACCTTGTTGACCATGATATTTCAGCCTTGACCTTACCATATATACCATCGGTCAATTTTGACCCACGCTACCTTCTTGGTGGCTTTGATGGTTCCCAATCACCGTAAGAAGTAATCTAGTGATGTCTATTAGTGTTCTATGAATATTCTATGAGTGCCAGGGTAAGTGCCAGGTGAGTGCCAAGTGAATCGCCAATGAGTGCAATGAGATCCAAGTGAGTGCCAGATGAGATGCCAAGTGAGTGACCACATAGTGCCACGTAGATGTGCCACATAGTCCAACGAGTGCCCCCTTTTTTCAAGCCTTTTCTAGCCTCCCCCTGAGCCCCGAATAGCCCTAATATGGAGTGTCTACCCCTAGTTTATAAGGTATGAGGAATCGGATTGGTGATTATTACAAGTTGCTAGGATGCTTGCCTACTATGAGTTAGATATTTGGGCTAACAACTTATCAGCATGACAGAAGCACATATTAAACTAAAGAGTCACAGTATGAGACAGGTGACCGTAAACGTTACAGAGTCCGCGTCCCAGTCAGCCCCTCCGCGAACACCCCGCCGCGTGCGCCCCAGGCGCAATATTCACCGCCGGCCGCGTGCGCCCGCAGGCCAGCAATATTGTCGCTAACTCCGCGCGCGTGGCCCCGCAGGCGCCAGTAATCCCGCGTACCCGCCGCCGGTGCGTTCCGCAGGACGCAATATTTCCGCGTAACCCCCGCCGCGTGCGTCCGCAGAGACGCAATATTACCGCGTGAACAAAAAAATATGATATCAATGTAAAATACATATCAAAGAATTTCTTTTCAAAATATACTATGAGCCATTCATTTTTACTTCATACTTAAACATTTCAAGGAAAAAAAAAATTTTTGATGTAAAAACATATACTTTACATACCTAAAATCAGTTAAATCAGTAAATCAATAGAGTGTTATTACCTAACACCTAAGGCATTTAGTATGCTTTTGTTTTTACTGTGTTTACTGCTTTAACTATCTGCTTTACTGCTTTAAACTTCTCTGCTTTACTGCTCCTAAACTCATCTGCTTTACTTTGCTTTAACTCTTCTGCTTTACTGCTTTAACTTATTTCTGTTTACTGCTTAATCTCTGCTTTACACTACCTTTAAAGCAGAAAATCAGTTAAATCAAAGAGTTTACCTTAAGGGATTAGTATGCTTTTGTCTTTACTGCTTTACTGCTTTAACTAATCTGCTTTTACTGCTTTAACTCTCTTCTTTACTGCCTTTAACTTTCTTCTTTACTGTTTTAACTAAAACGCTCATCTCTTTTATACTTTTATTATTTATGTCTTTTTTTACTGCTTAATACTTTTATTTATTTTTATTCTGTTTTAATACCTTTTTATTATTATTATTTTTTATTATTTTATATCTATTATTATTATTTTTATTTGTTTTTTCTACATTACAATTTTTAAATAAACATTTTAATTAAAATTGTACGAAATTTATTAAAAAACATATACTTTACTGCTTTACAGCTTTAATTAATCTCATTATTCATTATTCATTAACGAGTATGGATGTGGAAAAATTTACGTTCCGAATAGTCCGGCTACATGTCTTGTAACTGGGCCAACAGGCTGTGGTAAAACCTTTCTATTATTAAATATTTAAAGGAAATGGAGAGTTTTGAACAAGTCCGTAAAAAAGTATATGGTGTTTATTAATGGTATGGCAGGAAAAAATTGAAGAATATAAAGATGTGTATTCAATTTCATGAAAGGCATATACGATAGATCATTTGGACAATATTACCATGGACACAAAATTATGATGAAGATGATTTAGCACAAATTGAATTGGAAATAGCAGAACTTCACAGTTATATCTCACCCATCGTAAATATCTCTTTTTTCATAACACAAGAAATATTTCATCAAGCAAGCATATGCACGAACGAAGTTTCTTTAAACACCACAGATTTGTTCTGTTGTTTGGCCAGAGTAGAAGAACATGAGTCAAATTAGATGTGATTGGCAACTTCATATGTTTTGACTGTCAAAGAAAGAGTTTTGTCTTAAAAAGTATATAAAGAGATTAGCTTCGACCCCTTCATGGTTATTTATGATGTGAACTTCACCCCAAAAACACGCACAGAGTGTTGCTCCTGAATAATGAGTGCTCTAGTTGCAAAGTATTTTACCTCTTATAAAAAAAATTTAAAAAAGCTGAAACCTTCTGAAAAAAACGTAAACTAAATTATGTGAGGATGAAAAAATTCATCCATGTTGGTATGTGAAGTCATGTTTAAATCTTTATAAAAGCGAAGAGTTCTCTTTAACAGACCTCAGAAGGTAAAGCTACGCTTATATAGAAACTATTCATTTAAAAAAACTCTCCTCAACATAAATATCTGAAACAATAATGAAAGTTCCTTACATGAGTGTAGAAAGGTTTCGTAACTGACCATACTGCTTCTCCGTGTATAGCTCCACTGATATCGTAATTGTGGTTTACCCATAATGAGTAGAGGTTTGCTGTACTTCCATATAATGAGTATGAGAAAATGAAGTATAATACATACCAGCATCTGCTTACAGAATTCAGTTCCTCAGGTTCATCATTCACAACCTCAATATGGCCAGTTATTGCCACACCTTGCCGCAAAAATCCACAATCACAGTTTCATTCATTCACTACCCCCATATACGCAGATATTACAGCCCAATGCATTACATGGTATTGCACATATCATTGGCGAATCGCAAAACAGCAATCCTGCGTATATTGTAAACGACTCATTAGGTGTACCCTTTTCAGCAGCCTCTACCTCATAGCTTATATTAATCCTGAAAGTTGAAAATATTAACCAAATACGAGAAAAGAAGTGATACAGAAATAAATCTCAGACATTATACATTCCATGAGAACGCCTCTTATACAAGATGCCATACAAAAAAATTTGATAGATCTTAAAGGATTATGCACCCTAATCCGGATCGCCTACGTATCCCGCTAGCCGATAATGTAGATATTCCTAATGAAGTAAAACTAGAAGTGAAAAGTGAAATATGAAGATAAATTTAAAAATATCATATCCTAGAGGAGAGCTTACCTATTAGAGTGCGTATTAATCAGATATGTAGACTTTTTATATGAATATTTTAAAAGGTACAATTTAACCTTTGAATGGAAGCGGGGCAGAGCGTAATTATGATGAAATAGTTTAAAGGATCAAATAATTGTAGGATTCTATATAAGCGATCTCTCACGTTAACGGAAGAAAGGCCCTGTAAAAGGATGGTAATGATATCAAACAAGGACTCAGACTATTAAATTTTTCCCCAGAAAGTTTAATCTGAAAGTTACAAACGCGATTAGCAGGCTTAGATAAGTAGTCCCCGTTAGCGCCAAAGACCTGCATTCAAGTCCATTCCAGGACAAACTTACTTACGCATCCAGATAAATTTAAACGTGTTACCAGAGGACGACTAAGAAAAACACCTTATAATAGGCATAGTTGGATTAAATCGTAATTATGTATTATCACATATTTATTTAGTCTGTAATGTCTATCTGTAGTAAATAAATGTTAATGTGAATCTTTTCTCTTTCTTTAGTCCCGTGGATATCTGAATAGTCACATTTTATTATTGCGTTGATAGTATATAGTATAGATATAGAGATATAGATATGATATAGGTAGGATATTATATGAGTAATTATAGGGTATATATGAATGATATATAGTATAGTGAGTGAGGTATAGTAGCGGAGTATGTAATGATATGAGGTGAGGAGATATTAGGTAGAATACGGTATAGGGTATACTAGTATATATATACTATATATATATATATAATACTAAGCGCTTACACGTGTTTCAGTAGACAACATGGAGCGAAGGAAGGAGGTAGTTGATAAACATTACTTCAATCTGAGGGAGGCAAACAGTTTTGGGGGTTTCACTAGGTTTGCTTTAAGGTATCCTAATATTGAGAAAAAAGAGTTAAAAGCATATTTAGAAGGCGAAGAGGCATTTACTCTACATAAACCTGTAAGAAAAAAATTTCCTACACGGAAAACCATAGCTCCGCAGCTCGACAGCATATGGCAGTTAGATTTATCCGAAATGATTAAATACAGCTCTTTATAATGAAGGTTTTCAATATATACTTTTAGCAATTGACGTATACTCTAGATACTGGTGGTTTGAGGCCGATAAAGATGTTCGAGCTACGAGTGCAGGCTGCGAAGTACTTGAAAAATTATAGAGGGATGAGAGGAGAAACACCTGAAAATCATTTTGCGAGCAGATCAGAATGGAATTCAAGGGTCGAGAAGTTTCAGGAGGCTGAGCTGGGAGGTTAGTGGTATTAGCTATTACAAGTAGCATGTTTCCGGGTGAGATACAAAGCGGGGGGGGGCGAGAGTTAAGAGAGAAGAGTCCGAAGCGTTACTATTTAAAGAAGCGCATGCAAGGCTACTTTACTAAAATGAATAGCTTGTTAAATAATTGATATAAACTGGACGATCTAGCTTAATTCTTATAAAACAAAAGTCTTACCGATAGAACTATAAAGACAACACCTTTAGAAAATTCAAAAACTTAGAGGCTTATAGATGGCATATGGATGAAAAAGCAAACCAAAATAAAAGATATGATTCGCGGGAATAAAGGTAAACGATTATGTAAGTATCTCGAACAGAAGAAAGGTTTAGAAAAGAGATATGAATCCGGCTGGACTACGGAAGTTTTTAAAAGTTCACAGTTATATCCGTCCACTTCGTGCGTATAGTTTAAAAGCTAATTATTATCCTGAAAGATTTAAATGGTTGAAAAGATAAAAGGCGGATTTATAAACAAGAAATACAGAAGGTAAGGTTCAATCCTGTGAACTCACGAATATAAATGAAAAAAAAAATATTAGCTTACGACGAGAAAAGGTAACAAATAAGCAGTATCTAAGGTGGAAAGATGGAGGGATATCCTTGCGAAGTGTGTAATACTTATATAGAAAGCAAGGTGAAGTTAAGAATCGATTAATTCAGTTGTCGATTATAATCATGGAGAGTGTAGATGCACTTTTAATTGTAACTCGTGCCTGTCTTCAGCATCCGTTTGGGAGTTGGTACATCCTGATAATAAACTCCGGATTTTACAACTGCTGTTAATGAACCCGGTATACAACTTGAAAGAAAGAGGCATTAACGAAAGTAGGGTTTATGTTGAAAATGATATTAAATCACGGACATGGGAAAATTTCGATAACCTCACAATCTATTCTGACGGGTGCGTGTACAGAAGTGCTGAGAATGTGTGAAACTAGTATTACGAAGGAAAGAGTACTCTGATTCTCGCCTAGGTCTAGGATTGGCACAAAAGAATACTTCTTTGAAGAATTTACTTTGCGGAAATCCTATTTTAAGTCAGTACCTGCTATTTTCATTCAATTGAAACGTTCTCTGGTTGTATATGAGTCATTGATGTGTAGTAGGATGCTGATATACAAAACTGGAAATGGCGTCCGGACCTATGAAGATAAAGGTAATGAATATCTTTTAAGTTCGAAAAGAAATGCGGTAAGCCTGCGAGGACCTGACAGCCGGTTTTTTGCTCAGACGTTCACCATGCAGCGTAACATATTCGTAAACGGGTGATGGTGAGCTGGATATACTTCATGATGTCCCCGACTATGTTGAAGAGAGTGCCGTATTACATCTGTAGGGGAGCTATAAACGCAGACTCCACGATGAAGCTAAAAGCATGAAGCAGATCGGAGTACTGCATATACCATGTCCCCATCCGAGAATCTCAACCACCCAGGTATGGCTTATGTATATACAAAAATAATTGATCATCGAATATGTATGAATACTAAATTCCTTTAGTAAGAGTAGTAATATTTCCCAAGAGAGTAAAGTATAAAACATTTCCTAATGTTCATTATTCTACCTCTGAATAGATCAAATTTCGACTCTGTACGCTGCATATAAAGGATGTAGAAGGAAATCCTTTTTCCCTTTACACACGCGATTGTTATGCAAAAGTTCAATTTAGGAAAGAAGCAATGCAGTAATTACCAGATAATGGATATATATATTAGTATAGTAGAGGTGTGTCCAGATATATTTTTTCATTCCTTAACATACTCTCACAGTGTAAGCTTTAAACCCTGTAAAATATACGAAGGAAAGGGTATCAGGGAACAAAAATGCAAAGGGGGTATGGCCTTGGTGGATTTTTTTGCCAAGCTATGGAGAAGTGGCAAGCTCCTACTCAGGCAGAGTGGGGAATATATAGATAAAAAAGCTATAAGAACAGGCTTGCATACTATTCAAGATATTGCTGCAGGAAATAATCCTCGTACAGCAATAAAAAGACGTATAGCCGATGTTTCAGATGAGTATGTTGGATGATGTTAAGCGTAAAATAAGACGCAAAATGTCAGGACAAGGTCGAGGCCTGGCACCAGAAGATTGTCATAAAAGAAAAAAGACTAAGCGGAAAAAACCCTAAAGAAAAAATTTCTTCAAATAGTTATTTAATTACTAACTGATAACTTTTTTACGATGTGTGTATATAAGTAAGGTTTTCATGAAAATGTTCATTATACGGCCAGAGCTCGCGCATACAAGATGCATTTCCTTCATTCCTTCTAGTCCTGATTTTTGTAAGAGTGAATTGGATCTCTTCGCCATGAACCCTACCACAGAATTAGCGTTAGCTGAGTCTAACCAAACTTTATCAGTATTATCCTCTGCATTCAATTACCAAATACAGATGTTCCTCAGAGTCAATAATTCCAGGACTTCTGATCAGTACTTAGAATCCCTCTAATGGTTTTTATGATTAAACCCGAAAATTGACGAAAACCTGATGGTACAGATCTTCCTTAGGGTGATGACAATATAGTATATACAGAATCAAATTCCTGTTACTACATGTTCACACAGGTTAAAGTCTATCTTAACGGAACTTCACTAGGGGCGCAATCGGCTAATTATCCTTTATAGAAGCTATATAGCAACATTGTTAAAATTATTCAGACGATGCAGAACAACTCATCTCAAATCATGTTGTGTTTTTACAGTTTCAAAGAGTGAGCTGCACATATAGATTAAAGCAGCTGAGAATCATAAAATAATACTTATGGCAATTTTGACGGTCGACTAAATGGCGATATCTTCTCTCAAGAAAAAGACTCACTCTACCATCTGTAGATACTAGAATCATTTCCTATCACGGTCAAATCCTATAATGCCCTTAAAATTTATAAAAGTAAGCCCCACTGCTACAGCTCGGTTATCCAGAAACCTGTTTTCAAAAACTGTTGGAGGCTTATCTCTATGTCAGAAAAGTGAAATTATCACCACAGCGTCATTTGGAAATTGAAAATTCGCTTTTGAATACTACAGCAAAGTACCCTATTAGGAGAGTTGAAACCAAGATATTTAATTTCACTCAAGGATTATCGAGTATCAAAATCCCTAACATTGTGAACGGAAATTTACACACAGAAAGTAATAATTAGGATTAGTGGCAACATTTGACGCCTACTCTTGGGGATTAGTAAAGAAGTACACCCTATAAAATTCAAACCTTTCGGACTTAGGGGGTATCAGTTTACATGTGAATGGATTACCTCACGGACGTGATTATGAAATGTTATCCAACGGAGACCTATCTCTCTGTACTCGTCCTTTTTACAACTTAATAGCCAATACTGTATCATGTAATGTGATAGCGGGACAGGTTTAAATCTTGAAGAATACGCAAAGAATAGTAATTTATACGCCTATGATGTTACTGCAGACCTTTTCAGCTTGTAATGCCTATCATTTAAACATTTTGAGAAAGGGTACCCTAGGACTAAGTCTCTCTTTTGGTTCGAGTCTACAATCACCCATCACTGTAGTGTCTATTCTTTGAGCATCCTGCAACTCATTGAAAATTGACAGAGTACGCAAACGTGTACTTTTGAATATTAAAGAGAATGAAAGAGAAAATAAAATCGGTGTTTAAAAATGAACTTCGCTTTTGAGTGTTTGCTATTAACGAAATAAACTCTGTAAAAGTTGGAGAAGTACCTGCTTCATTATCCTCAATACATTGCCTTCCGTCACATTCACCTCAACAGACATTGAGATTCCTTATCAGAGCAAAAAAAACTATGCTGTTCACAGAATATTCTTTGAAACTTAAACATTATATTGAGATCATCAAATTTTATACACCTTATTTTTAAAATATGAATAAATGTGTAATGTGTAAAAACTAGTCTTAGCCCTGGTTCAAACCCTTAGATTCCAATTTTATGTGGAGCTAATTGTTTTATTTCATTATATGTTTTTTAATAATGTATGTTTTAATAAACTTTTAGATATATTTGATGCTAAAAATTGTATGTCAATGATTTTATAGTTTCTAATTATGTAATAAATGCTTAAAAATGAAAAAACGCGATTTTACTACCCTAAAACTAGTGTATATAAAAAGGCTTTTAATAAAATTTTTTTTAAAAACCCCCAAAATTTATTTTTTAAAAAAAATGTTATGATAACATGTATGTGTGTTTTTCTACATTACAATTTTAAATAAAAAGTATTAAAACAAATAAAAATAATAATAATAATAATAAAATAATAAAAAATTAATAATAAATAAAAATAATTTAAAACAGAATAAAAATAAATAAAAAAGTATTAAAACAAAATAAAATAGAAATAAAAATGTAAATAAAAAGTATTAATCAGTTAAATATATGAGTTAAAACAGTAAAGCAGATAGTTTAAGAGCAGTAAAAGCAGAGAGTTTAAAGCAGTTAAAGCAGATAGTTTTAAAAGCAGGTAAAGCAGTAAAACAAAAGCATACTAAATCCCTTAGGTAACACCTTACTGATTTACTGATTTTACTGCTTTAAGTATGTAAAGCAGATAGTTAAAGTCCAGGTAAACCAGAATAGTTAAAGGCAGGTAAAGCAGGAGAGTTAAAGAGCAGTAAAGCAGAGAGTTAAAGCAGTAAAGCAGAGAGTTAAAGCAGTAAAGCAGATAGTTAAAGCCATAAAACAGAAAACAAAAAGCATACTAAATCCCTTAGCTGTTAAGGTAAAACACCTCTATTTTGATTTACTGATTTACTGCTTTAAGGTATGTAAAGTATATGTTTTTAATAAAATTTCGTACAATTGTAGTAAAAAATGAATGAATCATAGTATATTTGAAAAGGAAATAAATTCTTGAATAGTTTCCATTCAAATCATATTTTTTGTTCACGCGGTAATATTGCGTGCGACGCACCGCGCAAGCGTTACGCGGAAATATTGCGTCTGCGGACGCACGCGGCGGCGGGGTACGCGGGGATATGGCGCCTGCGGGAGCACGCGCGACGGTACGCGGAAAATATTGGCCTGCGGGCGCACGCGAGCGGGCGTGAGTATTGCGCACTCGGAGCGCACAGCGGCCGCGCGGTTCGCGGAGGGGGACTGACCGGCGGAACGACGGACACTGAGGAAACGTTTACGGTCACTGTCTCAACTGTGTAACTCTTTAGATAATTTTCTTCATTGCCATGTGGTTAGAAAAATACTAACTCATAGTAGGAAGCATCCTAGCAACTTGTAATATACACCAATCGATTCCGCATACCTTATAACCTAGGGGTAGACACCCATATTAGGGCTATCGGGCTCAGGGAGGCTAGAAAAGCTTGAAAAAAGTGGCACTCATTGGCACTATGTGGCACTCACTTGGCACTATGTGGCACTCACTTGGCACTCATTGGCACTCACATGGCACTCATTGGCACTCATTGGCACTCACTTGGCACTCACCTGGCACTCACCCAGCACTCATAGAATACTCATAGAACACTAATAGAACATCACTAGATACTTCTTACGGTGATTGGGAACCATCAAAGCCATCAAGTTAGCGGGGTCCAAATTGAACCCATGTTATATGGTAAGGCAAGGCTGAAATATCATGGTCAACAAGTTTAAGACATCAAAAAAAGGCTAAGTCCCTAAAGGAAGGACAAAAAATTTCCGTGGGTCAAAAAATTGACCCATGGTATCTGTCAAGGGTGTGATGTGTGTGCGCACGCACACGTGTTGTATAAGTTGAAATGTAAGTGTCTATGCGGTAAATGTAAGTTGTCATAGTTGAATGTCTGTATAATGTAAGTGTGTGTGTGTGTATGTGTGTTGCTGTGTGTGTGTGTGTGTGTGTGTGTGTGTTGTGTGTGTGTGTGCTGCGCGCGCGCGCACGTGTGTAGGTGTTCGTTAAGATATCAAAAAAAGGGCTAAGCCCCTAGAGGAGTAGCCAAAAAGTACCGTGGGCCAAAAATTGACCCCATGGAAGACCCAAAGGGTTGGTCGAAAAATACCCTGGGCCAAAAATGACCCATGGAAAACCAAAGGGTAACCAAAAATTAACGTGGGCCAAAAATGACCCACGGAAGACCAAAGGGTTGGCCAAGAAAAAATTAGGGTGGGACATGTACAGACGGTTGCTGACGCAACCGTTTGCGCAAAGCCCTTTCTTCGAAGGGTGTGCAAAAGGATTATGGGTTAGTCTCGTGAATGAAATAACTTAGGTTGCCATAAATATCAATTAGATGAGTGCCTATATTAATATATGAGTGGGTGTGCCTGATACAACTCAGGGTTGTCGTCTGTCTAAAAAGATTCATTAGGGTTATTCGCTCATCCAAAAAATAGGCGTTGAGTTCTTCTGTAATTAAAATATGGTTCTCTAAGAAACTTGTTAGTGATTTAGCTCATAATAAATGGTCAAGTCATAATCAAAGGTCAAGGCCATAAAACTCCGAAGGATGAAAACAGCAAAGTCTCAGTCACACGTCAAAAAACGGTCGCTCCAGTAGGTCTAGTCAAGGTTCAATGGACCAGTCAAACGTCGCAGAGGCCCATTAGAAGGTACCAGGTCATGAGTCAAGGTCATAATAGCGACCCTAACATGTGCAGGTCAGCGGCCAGCCGGTCATGGCAGTGGTTATTACGCACTCAGTAATTCGCGCTCAGTCGCCTCCAGCTGTGCTGTCGAAACCCGAATCGGTCCTAGGATTCAATCGCTGAAGAGGTCAAAAGGAGCCCGAAAAATTAGGAAGTCAACAAGGTCGCCACAGACAG
>JABUQX010012144.1:0-2500 GCA_015478945.1 Trachelipus rathkii | reverse complement strand
CAAAACTTGTAGTTCGAGCTTGCACCTGCCTTTGTAAACTATTTCTTTTCTGTCTATTTCCTTCATTCTTCCCTTCCTGCGGAAAACGTGGGCTTATTTATCCTGTGCCAAAGAAGAGTGGACAACTTTCAACTTTCAACTTATCGTTTAACCTCCGTTCATTCTAAGAATTTAAAATCTATCTTTAAAAGGAGGATTTGGAAACATCTCAATCCTTCAAATCTTATCTTTGATCCCAAGTACGGCTCTCATAAGAAATGTTCTACTGACGATCTTTCCATTTTTTTTTCATATTCTTGGCCCTGAGCCTTTAGACATTTCTTCTTTCCCTTTTGTTTATTGGTCCTCTTCTATTTGGTACTTCGCGGCTTCTTTTGCTCTATCCAAAGCATACATTATACTATAGTCTGGCACAAATCATTGATTTCTAAACTACCCTCTTTCGATAAATATCCTTCTCTCTGCAATCTTCCTTTTCATTTGTTCTTTTCCCGCTCTATAACAGCAATTGTAGAAGGCCACCGGTTATCCTTTAATTAAATGAAAAAATAGTGCTGTACTTCTAACCTGACCTAACCTAACCTAACCTAACCTAACCTAACCTAACTCTTTTTATATTTTTCCTTTTCTCCTTATTACTTTTTCACCTATTTCCTTCCATTTCCACAAATCCACCATTCATTATTTCTTTCATATTGAAAGATGTCACACCCGATGCCAGGTAGCTCACTCTAGAAGGGTGGCCTTGGACCAACTTAACCTCTGAACTTTCTCGAATTTTTAATTGGGACGTTGAGAAATTTTTTTAAGTCCTCAAAAACTTAGTTTCATCATCTTACAACTCTACATGATCTTCCATATATATATATATATATATATATAGATTTATGTGTGTTTTTGTATATATATATATATATATATATATATATATATATATATATATATATACTATATCTTCATATATATATATATATATGGCATTTATGTGTGTTTTTTAAGTACGAGTATATATATATATATATATATATATATATATATATATATATATACATATATATATATATACTCTTTATATATATATATATTTTATATATCTTTATATATATATATATATATATATATATATATATATATATATATATATATATATATATATATATATATATATATATATATATATATATATATATACTATTAAAAACAAGCTGACATTGCCTCATCATAATAAAAGTTTGAAAATAAGTTGAGTTGAATTTTTTATATCAATTGACCTTCGATAAACTCTAAAACAATTTTATATTGATGAAAAAAAAAAAAAAACTTTTAATGATCTAAATTGTTTACTAATGAGAAAAGTTATTTTCTAGTGAGCAAAATTATTTTATGAAAAAAATTTTTTTGTATGAAAAAAAAAAAAATCAATTTAGGAGTAAAATGTGAACAGAATAAAAGAATAGAAGCAGAATTAAAATTTATTTCAAACCTTTATTATTGTAATTGATTTGTACAATTCTGAAAATCTGCTTCAAAATTGTGCAGTTTTGTGTAATTTGGGGACGAGCATTGAAAGATGTCACACACGGTGCCAGGTAGCTCACTCTATGTACGTGTGTATGTATTCTAATATTTCTTAGCTGAATTTTTCTTATACGGAATACAACGTCAGGTGTTGCCAAAGATTTGGCTGCCAAATTATGCAGTTGTGTAATTTGGGGACGAGCATTGAAAGATGTCACATCCGGCACCAGGTAGCTCACTGTATGTATGTATGTATGTATGTATGTATGTATGTATGTATGTATGTATGTATGTATGTATGTATGTATGTATGTATTCTAATATTTCTTAGCTGAATTTTTCTTATACGGAATACGATGTCAGGTGTTGCCAAAGGCCTGGTTGCAAAATTTTGCAGTTATGTTATTAGGGACGAACTTTTTTGATGATCATTTTTATCTCGAAATTATTCTTGTCAAAGCGAAGAAGAGATGTAATTTTAAATTTGGAATGGAGATTTTTCTATCAAGAGATTCCTAATGAATCGCAATAGTATTTGCAATTGAGAATTTCTGCTCTCATGCAATATAACCTAAAGAAATAATTTAAAATTTAGAAGAGAATTGCCAGACAACTGTTAATAGTGAATCTCTCAACGATAAAGTTAATTCCTTTTAAGAAATTGACTGAATTTCAAGGAGTCATTGGATCGACTATAGTTGTCTCAGACTCCATGAAAAATTCTTTTAAATATTCATTTTTTACCTTTTGCGAATTTTTAAAGATCTCAAAGAAAATGTGTATGTATGTATGTATGTATGTATGTATGTATGTATGTATGTATGTATGTATGTATGTATGTATGTATGTATGTATGTGCAGTGAGTTCTATTTGTTTTTTATTCTCAATAGAAGGCGTTTTTGCATTTTAATAGATATTTTACAGCTCACGTGCTATACAATTTGCTTTACAGTTAATTTATGAAAAGATTAAGAGTTC
Source organism: Trachelipus rathkii (assembly GCA_015478945.1). NCBI lineage: Eukaryota > Metazoa > Arthropoda > Malacostraca > Isopoda > Trachelipodidae > Trachelipus > Trachelipus rathkii. The sequence goes on along the minus strand of JABUQX010012144.1, from coordinate 3 downwards.
CTC
>JABUQX010012143.1:10000-30322 GCA_015478945.1 Trachelipus rathkii | reverse complement strand
AGCAAGTCTTACTATATATACATATATATACATATATATATATACATATATTATATATATGTTATATGTTGGTTATTAGTTATACATATATACATATACTATATATATATATATATATATATATATATATATATATACATATATATATATATTATTAAGTTCAAAATTACATATATATATATATATATATATATATATATATATATATACATATATACATATATTATTATTATTATTATTATTATTATTATTATTATTATTATTATTATTATTATTATTATTATATATATTTCTGAAATAAGCTCTCTAAAATGAAAAATAGATTTTTATTTCATTTTATTATTTTTTAGTTTATTTATTCCCAAATAGGGTCGATCGATTAACATATATCGGATAAATCTAAAATATCGATGGTCAGACGAATTATTCATATTAGCCATATATATATATATATATATATATATATATATATATATATATATATATATATATATTTAACAAGAAAATCTCAATGACCAAGATTTTTATTTTATTTTATTATATTAGTTTATTTATTTTTATTTTTATTTTTATTTAAATTCATTTTCAAATATTTTATTATTAAATGTTACTTTATATATATATATATTATTAAATGTTACTTTTATATATATATATATATATATATATATAATATATATATATATATATATTATATATTATATATATATATTATATATTATATATATATATATATATATATATATATACATGATATATCTATATAGTATTTTATTATTTTAATTATTTACATTAGTTAAAAAATTTCCTGTAGTAGTTAAAGTGAAAAAATATCCCTCCAACGTAAATAAATTTTAAATTATTTTTTTAATCTTATTACATTATATTATATTATTATATATATTATATATATATATATATATATATATTATTATATTATGATATATATTATATATATTATTATTATTATATTATTATATATATATATATAAAGTTTATATATATATATTTTATTTTTATTATTCATTTATTATTCATTTATTTTTAGGAAATATAACCTTAATTATTCTTACAAAGAATTAAGAATTATTATTTATTACTTTGCTTAATAACGTTAATTTTATATTATTAGGTAATATTATATATATTATTATTATTATTATTAGTTATTAAGGGTTATTATTATTATTATTATTATATATATATATATATATATATATATATATGCCGAAAATATTATTATGCGGTATAGTTTTCTTTTAAAATAAATGGAATACGATGAGGAATCATACATTGAAACGCTATTATAACAATATTCATTTATTGAGTAAAATTACATCATTTTAGAATTTCCTGAACAATAATAAAATCGTTGAGTATTGGGTTTTTAGCTGAGAATACATTAACGAGATCTTCAATAGGTAGCTTTTTAAGTAAGCCTTGTAAAAAGTAAACGGCGTAGAGTCCACATAGCTGTGACGAGAATGATTGTATCGGAAACGTTAAGGTTTTCTTGTAATTAAATTATTTTATTTTATTTAATTTTAAGTTTTATTATTTACAATGAAAAAATATCCCTTTGATTTTTTCGTTTATGTGTTTTTCTTTTGCGTTTTTTACGTATCTTACGCCTCTTATTCGTCTTGCTTTTCGTGCCATAGCCCAAAGCGTTCTTCCGTTTCCGCTTCTTCGTTTTCTTTTTCTTAGTTATTGGACGTGAATGTTTTTTAACTTTTTTGGGCTTGACCTTGACTGACCTTGACCTTTTTCTTCGCTTTAAGCCCTGACCATTTTTTTCCTGATTTTCCGTTTAACGTCATTTAACATAACGTCGGAAGCGTCTGCTAGTCTACGTTTCAAAGATAACTTTGCATCCTCACCGGTGGCGATATCGTGCAACGTTTCTATACCAGCCTTTACAGCTTTTTTACCTAAATAGGTCCCGCTGCGTTTCAAAAGAGGCATTGCACCTCTCAAGAGCCGTGCAAAAAATCCAGATACGCCATACCCGCGCTGGATTCTAGAGCCAACAAAGTACCTCTCAGCCCTCATTTTCAACAACTAGAGGATTTCTTTTAACTAAACTTTGCAGTATAAGAGATAGTTATTGAATGAGTGGAAGCCGACTATACATTGATTTAAATAGGTGTAACCCATCCTCTCAAGCTTGACATAGTGTCTTCACGTATAAAGTCTAGTAATACCTTTTCCGCCGTACGTGCATTTTACATATTAGGCTGCCCGGTGTAAAACGGATTGCATTTCCCTCGACGTCTTTAATATATATCCTTATAGAGCAAATTTGTGCTTTACTTAGCGGTAGGTAATGAACATTCGGAAAGGCGATTACCTTATCAGTAAGGTGGACCACCCTTAACAAAGGGGCTGTAATGTTACCTACATATTGATGGGAAACAAGATCGGTGTAGATGTAAGCCAGCCCTGGGCGGGTGAGCATTTCGGAGGGGGTACATGAATAATGCAACACGGTCTGCGTCATCTTGCTCATGCAAGTTAAGGGCTATCCCACAGAAAGTATAACCCCTTTTCAACATAGTAGGATATCTAAGGTAGTCCAGCTCACCATACCTTACGCATATGTTTTCTTTGCCATGAAGTAACGCTGAGAAAACATGGTGCGATCTCAGGTTTACACTTGCTTTTGATCTTAAAGATATTATTACTTTATCTTCATTGGCTCGCATATCAGTTTTGTATAGCAAATCCTTACACATGATACTCGCATCAAAGAGTTCGTTTAAATGACTGAAAATAGCAGGTACTGAATTAAAATATGCTTTTCGCAGAGCAAATTCTTCAATGAAGTATTCTTTTGTAGCAAATGTGGCCGTATTCACCTTTTTGGCAGTTGTAGTCCTTTGCAGAAAACGAGTACCTTCAGCTTGTAATATAGTTTCAACACATTCTACACTTCGGTACACTGACATCCAGAATAGATTGGATGGTAAATTTTCTATGTCTGTATTTAATATCATTTCACATAACCCTACTTCATACATTTCTCGTTCGAGTTTTGCATGGTTAACTAACTCGCAGTAAAATCAGCTAGTTTATTATCAGGATGTAAATCCAGAGACACAAGATGGTAGATTAATGTAAAGTATGATCTATACTCTATGACTATCGATCAAGATTTCAACTCATTCTCATTCATAATAAATTCAGTCACTCCTATTTCACCCAGTACCTGTTTATTCTTTCCTTTACCTTTGGGTAAATTTGGGCTATTTTTTCAATTTTATATTCGTGAGTTGCAGGATTGAACCTGACTTTTTGTATTTCCTGTTTATAGAACCCTCCTTTTATTTTTTCACCATCTAAATCCTCCAGATAATATAGCTTTAAACTGTCACGGCTTAGTGGTCGGATATTGTGAACTTTAAAAACTTCCGTAGTCCACCCGGCTTCATAGCCCTTTCTGAATCTTTCTGCTGTTCGAGATACTCTTACATAATCGTTCACCTTTATTCCTGAATTATCTTTTATTTTGTTTTCTTTTTCATCCCTATACGCCATACGTCCTCTAGTTTTCGACATTTCTAAAGGAGTTGACTTTATAGTTCTATGGTAAGACCTGTTATAGGAATAAGCCAGATCGTCCAGTATATCAATATATTTAAAGGTGTTCATCTTAGTAAAATACCTATGCATGCGCTCTTTAATAGTACGCTGTACTCTTTCAACTATGGCAGCTTTGTTTACGGAAAATGTATTGTAATAGCTTATACCATACTCCCAGAGCATCTCCTGAAACCCGCTACCCTTGAACTCCATTCCTGAATCTGTCCAAAATGATTTAGGTGTTCTCCGTTCGTCCTTTATAATTTCAAGTACTGCACTGGCTACTGTAGCTGATCTTTTATCTTTTAAGGGTTTCAGCCATAGGTATCTAGAGTATACATCAATAGTAAAAAGCACGTATTGAAACCCATCATTATAAGAACTATATTTAATCATTTCCGTTAAATCTAATTGCACAATAACTAACGACATGTTATATACTAGTGAGAATTTTTTCCTTACAGCTTCATGTAGAGTGAAATGCCTCTTTAATCTCTCTTAAATATTTTTTTTAACTCTTTTTCTCAATATTAGATGCCTTAAAGCAAAACCTGTTGAACCCCAAAACTATAAGGGCTCCTCAGGTTAAAGTATTATTATCAACTAATTTCCTTTGCCGCCATGTCAGCTACTGACCAACACATAAGTTTTTATATATATATGATATATATATATATATAAGAGTATATATATATATATATATATATATAGTTAGAGTATATATATATATATATATATATATATATATATATAGTTATATATATATATATATATATATATATATATATATATATATATAATAAAATAATAAAAATAAATAAAATAATAAATAAAATTAAATAAAATAAAATAAATAAATTTATATAAATAAAATAATAAATAAAATAAATAAAATAAATAAAAAATAAAATAAAATAAAATAAAATAAAAATAAAATTAAATAAAATTAAATAATAAAAATAAATATATATATATATATATATATATATATATATATATATATATATATATATATATATATATATATATATATATATATATATATATATATATATATATATATATATATATATATATATATATATACAATAAACCCAAAAAATAAAAAAAATAAGAAAATATAAAAATATAAAAACATTTTATTTACAATGCTACGGTAATATTTACACAGAGGTAGTAATATTTACAGTAATAATAATTACTTTAATGCATCGAGAATTGCTTGCGTCGTTTCGATGTAGGAATCTAAGCCTACCTTTCCCTCCCCCTCGTAATGAAGGAGTACATTTCTGCAGCTGAAATCTTCAGAGTATGATTTTTACATCGTTCACCGGCCATTTCCTCGTTCCATACATGAGTAAAACGACTAAGGTCTACAACCTCCATCATCTTAGCAACGTTGTTAGAGTTAAACATAAAACTATCACTATAGATACCGTAAACCAATCGATACGCTGTGTGTATGAGGTCCTCCAAGGTATTCGTATCTTCTAATCTATGTAGGAATTCTTCGTTCATCTTTAGGAACAACTCGATGTCTTCTTTACCACTTATTGTTACGGCATGTGCACTTGATGAGAAAACAGATGACGCATTACGTCGAAGCCAACAGCCTATATGTATCCTCGGAATGTTTTCGTGTAAGGAAAAAACCAAGGTTAAACGTTTGTGATCGTCAGGACCACCCTGTGATACAGATAATGCCCATTCATTTAACAAACTGAGGTTCATGTAGTCTTTGGTTACCCAATCCGAAACAGCTTCCATGATGATGCTGAGACTTTCTACAGAGATGAATAAAGGTTTGTTATAAGTTGGCAGGGGGGATAAGCAGGTGATGTAACGGTCACCTGATGGTCTTCGTCTAAAACGCAGGATAATAGAGCAATGCTGATGCACCACAGACCAAGACGTTAGCTCACTGACCGTGATATTTCTTACTAGACACGTCATTTTGGTTGTAACACAACTACTAACCATAGGAAGGCGGGAATACAAATATATGGTGATTTAGAGTGAGCGTGGGGTTTATATACATGAATAAGAGGTGGGCGGAGCTTATCTAGCTCCGCCCCCTTTTACTGTCTTACGTTCCCTCAGCCAATCATCTGATTAGGCTTAAGAGTTATGATGGTGAAACATAAGAGGCGGAGTTACACTTTTAGGCCTAATTGAGTTAACGTCGTTCTTGTATATACAAGAATGAGCCTGTGTATTCCTGTATATCCTTGCACGATTCTGTTTCTGCATATTTTATGATGAGAGTGACACATTTGTATCTTTGTATTCAAATGTCGTAATGTATATTACATTCTTAACCAGTTTCGCGCTAATTCATTTCGCTTTTTTCTTATCACTTGTGGACTACTTATTGTTTTGCTCTTACGATGTAATATTCCCTTGTAAGGTCGTTCATCAGGCCCTACAGGTTCGGAATCCGATGATTGATTATCCCAATCCTGTAGCCTCTGCTTATTATGAATTAAGCTCCGAGGGAAATTAATACTCTGTAACTCGCGTTTAATGATATACCATCCTGGAATAGGCTTCTTTTTCCAATCCCGAGCTAAGTCTGAGACCAAGTCTACTATATTTGACCCTTGAAGGGGTTGATCATTAACTACAATCTGACCCAATTCGTTCCAATTTAGTTGATCTTTTAAAGTATCATATAATGCGTTTCCTTTATTCTTCAATGTAGGAAGCTGTTTTCTAAAACTTTTTTAAAATCCTTTCTTTCATAGTCCCTTTGTGAAACTTCATTTGAAACAGGATGCATTCCTGTATACTTGTCTTTGACTTCTAATAATTTTTGTAATATTTCCTGATATTTCATCCTTTTCGTGTCTACATTAACTTTTGAAGTTAATATTTCTGCTAATTCCTTTTCAAAAATACGTATTTGTTCAACTCGCGGATCGAGTAGTGTTTCGGGAAGAGGTTGAGGAATAACCAAAGAATTATCCTGTAGCTTTGTATATTGTTCGAAGGGGATTACTACAGCCTTCTTCATTCTTACGCGTGATTCCCTGTTAGCAGTTTAGACAACAAAGGCCCAACTACTGAGAAGAGTAATGGAAGGAAAACCCCTCCCCCCTGTTGTAACAGTTTCTTTTTATCTTTAAATTCTTATTCGTCTTAACTTTACGGATAAGTTTACGACGAATGATGGTCTTTTGACGGACGTAGACCTCACCTCTGGACTAAGTTTTCCAATGGAATGACCTTCTTTACCATAGTTAATGCAGAGCCTCGCATTACAGTTACAAATGTGCAGTGTTTTTTATTAATTTCTCTTTTTCTTTAAACAAGTTTCTTATAATTGTTTCATATCAACGGTAAATATTTCCTTTATCACATTATTTCAGGAATTATAAACAGTGTTCGCATTTCGGGGGAGGGTTAGGGAGAAATGTTTTTGTGCGGAGTAACACTCTGTATGTGTTTTTAGGGTGAAGTTCGCATATCAAAGAACCGTGGGGGATGCAAGTAAACCCTTATAGTACTGTGTAAAGAACTCGTTACCTTTGAAGGCCGGAACATTTGACTGGCTGCCTTATTCGACTCATGTCGCGTCTCTGTCCGAAAAGAATCAAGTACTGCAGTATTCAATGAATTACTACGGCATATGTTTACTGTGATGAAAATGTCGTTAATAAAGAACACTCAGAATTTAGATGGTGAGAATAACTTTTGAAATGTTTCTGCTATCTCAAATTCACCTATGCATGAGATCGTCCAATATTATAACCTTATGTCCTTTTATGTTCTCTAACGATTTTACGTCATAGATACCTTCATGAAAATGAATAAGGTTTTTATATTCGTTAAACTTTGCTTGAAATACGTTATAACACCATATTATTTTCACAGGTGGGTCTTCAAATATCTCTAATTCACTTAATAATCTTAGTATTGCAAATGTTTTTCCGCATCCAGTTGGACCGGCTATAAGACATGTTGCAGGTGTACGGAACATGAATTTACACACATCCTCCATGCTTGGTAGCTATTAGTTCAGTAAGGATGTAGTATACATAGATTTCCTTTTAAATATATTTTTACATTACCCTAAAGGTTCGTTCTACGCTTATTTCAAACTTACTCTTTCGAAATCGAAACTGTTTATATTCCTGAATAATGTTGATAAAGAAATATTTACCGTTGATGAAAAATTATAAGAAACTTAGTAAAAAAGAAAAAGAGAAATTACTAAAAAACACTGCATTTGTAAACTGTATATGCGAGGTCTGCTTAAATATGGTAAAACAGGTCATTCCATTGAAAACTAGTCAGAAGGTGAGGTTACGTCGTCACAGCAACATCATTCGTAAACTTATCCGTAAAGTTAAGACGAATAAGAATTTAAAGCATAAAAAGAAACTGTTACAACAGGGGGGAGGGGTTTTCCTTCCATTACTCTTCTCAGTAGTTGGGCCTTTGTTGTCTAAACTGCTAACAGGGAATCACGCGTAAGAATGAAGAAGGCTGTAGTAATCCCCTTCGAACAATATACAAAGCTACAGGATAATTCTTTGGTTATTCCTCAACCTCTTCCCGAAACACTACTCGATCCGCGAGTTGAACAAATACGTATTTTTGAAAAGGAATTAGCAGAAATATTAACTTCAAAAGTTAATGTAGACACGAAAAGGATGAAATATCAGGAAATATTACAAAAATTATTAGAAGTCAAAGACAAGTATACAGGAATGCATCCTGTTTCAAATGAAGTTTCACAAAGGGACTATGAAAGAAAGGATTTTAAAAAGGTTTTAGAAAACAGCTTGCCACCTACATTGAAAAATAAAGGTAACGCATTATATGATACTTTAAAAGATCAACTAAATTGGAACGAATTGGGTCAGATTGTAGTTAATGATCAACCCCTTCAAGGGTCAAATATAGTAGACTTGGTCTCAGACTTAGCTCGGGATTGGAAAAAGAAGCCTATTCCAGGATGGTATATCATTAAACGCGAGTTACAGAGTATTAATTTCCCTCGGAGCTTAATTCATAATAAGCAGAGGCTACAGGATTGGGATAATCAATCATCGGATTCCGAACCTGTAGGGCCTGATGAACGACCTTACAAGGGAATATTACATCGTAAGAGCAAAACAATAAGTAGTCCACAAGTGATAAGAAAAAAGCGAAATGAATTAGCGCGAAACTGGTTAAGAATGTAATATACATTACGACATTTGAATACAAAGATACAAATGTGTCACTCTCATCATAAAATATGCAGAAACAGAATCGTGCAAGGATATACAGGAATACACAGGCTCATTCTTGTATATACAAGAACGACGTTAACTCAATTAGGCCTAAAAGTGTAACTCCGCCTCTTATGTTTCACCATCATAACTCTTAAGCCTAATCAGATGATTGGTTGAGGGAACAGCAAACGGGGCGGAGCTAGATAAGCTCCGCCCACCTCTTATTCATGTATATAAACCCCACGCTCACTCTAAATCACCATATATTTGTATTCCCGCCTTCCTATGGTTAGTAGTTGTGTTACAACCAAAATGACGTGTCTAGTAAGAAATATCACGGTCAGTGAGCTAACGTCTTGGTCTGTGGTGCATCAGCATTGCTCTATTATCCTGCGTTTTAGACGAAGACCATCAGGTGACCGTTACATCACCTGCTTATCCCCCCTGCCAACTTATAACAAACCTTTATTCATCTCTGTAGAAAGTCTCAGCATCATCATGGAAGCTGTTTCGGATTGGGTAACCAAAGACTACATGAACCTCAGTTTGTTAAATGAATGGGCATTATCTGTATCACAGGGTGGTCCTGACGATCACAAACGTTTAACCTTGGTTTTTTCCTTACACGAAAACATTCCGAGGATACATATAGGCTGTTGGCTTCGACGTAATGCATCATCTGTTTTCTCATCAAGTGCACATGCCGTAACAATAAGTGGTAAAGAAGACATCGAGTTGTTCCTAAAGATGAACGAAGAATTCCTACATAGATTAGCAGATACGAACACCTTGGAGGAACTCATAAACACAGCGTATCGATGTTTACGGTATCCGTAGTGATAGTTTTATGTTTAACTCTAACAACGTTGCTAAGATGATGGAGGTTGTAGACCTTAGTCGTTTTACTCATGTATGGAACGAGGAAATGGCCGGCGAACGATGTAAAAATCATACTCTGAAGATTTCAGCTGCAGAAATGTACTCCTTCATTAAGGGGGAGGGAAAGGTAGGCTTAGATTCCTACATCGAGACGACGCAAGCAATTCTAGATGCATTAAAGTAATTATTATTACTGTAAATATTACTACATCTGTGTAAATATTACCGCTGCATTGTAAATAAAATGTTTTTTATATTTTTACATTTCCTTATCCTTTTCATTTTTTTGGTTCGGGGCCTATATATATAAATTTATTTATTATTTTATTTATTTAAATTTATTTATTTTATTTTATTTAATTTTATTTATTATTTTATTTATTTTTTATTTTATTATATATATATATATATATATAATATATATATATATATATATATTATATTCCAAGTTATGTGTTGGTCAGTAGCTGACATGGCGGCAAAGGAGGTAGTTGATAAATATTACTTTAACCTGAGGGAACCTAATAGTTTTGGGGGGTTCAACAGGTTTGCTTTAAGGCATCCTAATATTGAGAAAAAAGAGTTAAAAAAATATTTAGAGGGTGAAGAGGCATTTACTCTACATAAGCCTGTAAGAAAAAAATTTCCTACACGGAAGACCATAGCACAGCAGGTCGATAGTGTGTGGCAATTAGATTTAACGGAAATGATTAAATATAGTTCTTATAATGATGGGTTTCAATACGTGCTTTTTACTATTGATGTATACTCTAGATACCTATGGTTGAAACCCTTAAAAGATAAAAGATCAGCTACAGTTGCCAAGGCCGTACTTGAAATTATAAAGTACGAACGGAGAACCCCTAAATCATTTTGGACAGATTCAGGAATGGAGTTCAAGGGTAGCGGGTTTCAGGAGTTGCTCTGGGAGTATGGTATAAGCTATTACAATACATTTTCTGTAACAAAGCGGCTATATGAAAGAGTCCAGCCCGTTACTATTAAAGAGCGCATGCATAGTGATTTTACGAAGATGAACACCTTTAAATAATTGATATAGGGACCGAGCTGGCTTTATTCCTATAAACAGGCTCTACCATAGAACTATAAAGTTCAACTCCTTTAGAATGTCAAAAACCGAGAGTTATACGTCGTATAGGTAGGAAAAAGAAACCAAAATAAAAGATAATTCAGAAATAAAGGTAAACGATTATGTAAGAGTATCTCGAACAGCAGAAAGATCAGAAAGGGTTATGAAGCCGGGTGGACTACGGAAGTTTTTAAAGCTTCACAATAATTCGACCGCTAAGCCGCGACAGTTTAAAGCTATATTATCTGGAGGATTAGATGGTGAAAAAATAAAAGGAGGTCTATAAACAAGAAATACAAAAAGTCAGGTTCAATCCTTCAACTCACGAAGCTATAGAATTGAAAAAATTATTAGGGTACAGAAAGGTAAAGGAAAAAAAAACAGGTACTGGTGAAATGCGATGGTCCTGCTTAAGTTTAATACTTATATAAAAGCAAGCGAAGTTAAGAATCATTAATCAGTTGATATTATAATCATGGAGAGGTTAGATCACTTTTATTTAACTCTACCATCTTCAGCATCCATGGATTTACATCCTGATAATAATCTCGCTGATTTCACAACTGAACTAGTTAACCATGTTTACCTTGAACGGCCAGAGTATGAAGTGGGATTATGTGAAATGATATTAAATACGGACATAGAAAATTTACCACCGGATCTATTCTGGATGAAGGTATACAGAAGTGTAGAATGTGTTGAAACTATATTACAAGTGGAAGGTACCCGTTCTGAAAAGGACTACAACTGCCAAAAAGGTGAATACGGATACATTTGCTACAAAAGAATACTTCATTGAAGAATTTGCTCTGCGACGGTCTTATTTTAAATCAGTACCTGCTATTTTCAGTCATTTAAACGATCTCTTTGATGTGAGTATCATGTGTAAGGATTTGGTGTACAACAAAGCTGATATGCGAGCCAATGAAGATAAAGTAATAATATCTTTAAGATCAAAAGCAAGTGTAAACCTGCGAGACCGTACCATGTTTTTTCTCGAGCGATCACAATGGCAGAGAAAACATATTCGTAGACTGAGCTGGATATACTTCATGATATCCCTACTATGTTGAAGAGAGTTATACTATCTGTGGAGAATAGACCCTTAACTTGGCATGAACAAAAAGATGACGCGGATCGAGTGCTGCATTATACATGTACCCCCTCCGAGATGCTCAGCCGACCTGGTATGGCTTACATCTACACCGATCTTGTTTCACATCAGTATGTGGGGGACGTTACAGCCCCTTTGTTACGGGTGGTTCACCTTACTGATAAGGTGATCACCTTTCCGAATGTTCATTACCTTCCCCTAAGTAAAGCCCAAATTTGCTCTATAAGGGTATACATTAAAGATGTGGAGGGGAATGCATACCGCTTTACACCGGGAAGTCTAATATGTAAAATGCACGTACGGCGGAAAAGGTATTACTAGACTTTATACGTGAAGACACTATATCGAACTTGAGAGGAAGGGTTACACCTATTTAAATCAATGCATAGTTGGTTTCCGCTCATTCAATAACTATCTCTTATACTGCAAAGTTTAGTTAAAAGAAATCCTCTAGTTGTTGAAAATGAGGATTGATAAGTACTTTGTTGGCTCTAGAATCCAACGAGGCCATGGCGTATCTGGTTTCTTTGCACGTCTTTTGAGAGGTGCAATGCCTCTTTTGAAACGCAGCGGGACCTATTTAGGTAAAAAAGCTGTAAAGACTGGTATAGAAACATTGCATGATATCGCTAGCGGTGAGGATGCAAAGTTATCATTGAAACGCAGACTAGCAGACGCTTCCGACGTTATGTTAAATGACGTTAAACGCAAAATCAGGAAAAAAATGACAGGTCAGGGCTTAAAGAGAAGAAAAAGGTCAAGGTCAGTCAAGGTCAAGCCCAAAAAAGTTAAAAAACATTCACGACCAAAAATGAAGAAAAAGAAAACGAAGAAGCGGAAACGAAAAAACGCTTCGGGTTATGACACGAAAAGCAAGACGAATAAGAGACGTAAGACACGTAAAAAGCGCAAAAGAAAAACACAGAAACGTAAAAATCAAAGGGATATTTTTTCATTGTAAATAATAAAACTTAAAATTAAATAAAATAAAATAATTTAATTACAAGAAGGCCTTAACGTTTCCGGTCCAATCATTCTCGTCACAGCTACGTGGACTCTATGCCATTTACTTAAAAAGTGCCCTCTTGAAGGTTTCGTTAATGTATTCTCAACTAGAATTCCCGTACTCAAAGCTTTTATTTTTGTTCATGAAATTCTAAAAATGATGTAATTTTACGCAATAAAAGAATATTGTTATAACAGCGTTTCAATGTATGATTCCTCATTGTATTCCATTTATTTTAAAAGAAAACTATAGCGTATAATATTTACTGTATATATATATATATATATATATATATATATATATATATATATATACTATATATACTATATATATACTATAGTGAAACTTAATATTAAAAATACTTGCGCTTTTCATTTAGAAACTTAAAATAATAAAAAATTTCACTTGCCAGCGCTCAAATATAAATATAAATATATATATATATATATATATATATATATATATATATATATATATATATATATATATATATATATATATATAATATATATATAGTGAAATTAATATTAAAAGTAATTAGAACTTGTATTTAGAAAAACTTAAAATAATAAAAAAATTTCACTTGCCATGCGCTCAAATACCATTCCAAATATATTTATATAATATATATATATATATATATATATATATATATATATATATATAATATATATATATATATAGTGAAACTTAATATTAAAAATACTCGCGTTTTTCATTTAGAAACTTAAAATAATAAAAATAAATACTTGCGCTTTTCATTTAGAAACTTAAAATAATAAAAAAAATTTCACTTGCCAACGATCAAATAGCAATCCAAATATATTTATATATATATATATATATATATATATATATATAAAATACTTAAAAATTAAAAATGCTTATATATATATATATATATATATATAGTGAAAACTTAATATTAAAAATACTGCGCTTATTCATTTAGAAACTTAAATAAAAATAAAATAAATAAATTAAATAAAAATAATAAAAAAAATTTCACATTAAAATCGAACAAATTCAGCAATCCAAATATATTTATATAGATGGGGGGAAGATGGTATCCCTATATAATATATATATACTATACTATATATATATATTATTATATATAAATATATAATATATATATATATATATATATAAAATTTAAATAATTAAAATAAAAAAATAAAAAATAAATAATAAAATAAAATAATAAAATTAAATAAAATATTTAAATAATTAAAATAATAAAATAAAAAATAAATAAAAAAAAAAAAATAAAAAAAAAAAAAAATAAAATAAATTAAAAGTAATAAATAATAAAAATAAAAAAATTAAATAATAAAATAATAAAATTAAATAAAATTTAAAATAAAATTAAAATAATAAATAATAAAAAAATTAAATTAAAAAATATTTCAATATATTCGCTGAAACCTAAGCCGATTGATAAATGCACCGTTAAAATGGAGCACCAAAATTCTTTTATCTTTTTCGTATATATATATAATATATATTATATATATATATATATATATATATATATATATATATATATATATATATATATATAATATATATATATATATATAATTATATATAATACTATATGAGGATTTTAATAATTTAATAAAATTTGTAAAAAAAAATTCAATTATATGCGCTGAAAACCTAAGCCGATTTGATAAAATGCACCGTTAAAATGAGCCACCAAAATATATATATATATGTATAGTATATATATATATATATATAATATATATATATATATATATATATATATAATATATATATATATATATATAGTATATATATATATAATATTATTGAGGGATTTTAATAATTTTAATAAGGACTTGTAAAAATAATTTCAATATTATGCGCTGAAACCTTAAGCGCATTTGATAAAAGCCACGTAAAATGAACACCAAATTCTTTATATATATATATATATAAATATATATATATTATTATAAATACTATTGAGGATTTTAATATTTAATAAGGCTTGTAAAATAATTTCGCATATATATATATATATATACTTATATATATTATATATATATATATATATATATATATATATATATTTAATAATACTATGAAAATTTTTATAAATTTTAATAAGATTATAATTCGCATTATGCGATGAAACTTAAGCCGCTTTGATAAAATACACCGTAAAATGAGCACCAAATTCTTTATATATATATATATATATATATATATAAATATATATATAATATATAATATATATATTATAATACTATGAGGATTTTAATAATTTAATAAGGCTTGTAAAATTTTTTTTAAAATTTTCCGCGGGGGCGGGCATTATACCGATGAAACTTAAGGCCCGCTTTGACTAAAAACACCTAAAATTGAGCACAAAATTCTTTATATATATATATATATATAATAATTATATATATATATATATATATATATATATATATATATATATATATATATATATATATATATATATATAGTGAAACTTACCTAATGTGTTTTTGTAGAGTGTTTTTCTTTTTTTCACTATGAAGTAAATACACTTTTGATGCTGAATAGCCAGCTACGGCTGTTTTTATAGCTTACATTGGGAACTGTGGGCGGGGTGTCAGGGTGCAGTAACACCCTCTTAGGGGGCGGACTTGAGAGCTTTCGAAGATGGGGTACTTTTAAATCTGCATAATTATGGACAAGCCTTCGAATATTCCTTATACTGAGTAAACAGATAAAAGTATTTTTATAATTAAAAATATATTACCCATCAGTAAAAGGATAATTTTATTCAAGTATTTATGATCATCCATCTGGAAAAAGGTCCTTTCTCTTAAGACAAATAAAGATGACCTTTTTCCAGATGGATGATCATAAATACTTGAATAAAATTATCCTTTTACTGATGGGTAATATATTTTTAATTAATGAAAGTCAAATAAGCAGAACAGGATTATCGTTCCGAAAAAGGTCCTTTCTCTTAAGACAAATAAAGCTGACCTTTTTCCAGATGGATGATCATAAATACTTGAATAAAATTATCCTTTTACTGATGGGTAATATATTTTTAATTAATGAAAGTCAAATAAGCAGAACAGGATTATCGTTCCGAAAAAGGTCCTTTCTCTTAAGACAAATAAAGATGACCTTTTTCCAGATGGATGATCATAAATACTTGAATAAAATTATCCTTTTACTGATGGGTAATATATTTTTAATTAGTGAAAGTCAAATAAGCAGAACAGGATTATCGTTCCGAAAAAGGTCATCTTTTTGAAAAAAAGATACGGTTAATATATTTTTAATTAGTGAAAGTCAAATAAACAGAACAGGATTATCATTCCGAAAAAAGATCATCTTTATTTGTCTTAAAAGAATAAGCTAATTAAATTTTGTAAATCTCGCAAGCCACGCCTCACTGTAAGCATCAACTCTCATTTGCCAACTCAGTTACATTAGGAGGGGCGATGGTGTCACGTGGATGCGTAGAACTATGCGCGAAGTTTCACCATAGAACGTTGCGCACGCAGGCTGGGTGGATGCTAGGCGCAGTTGTAGGTGTAGGTGAAGGCTGGGTGGATGCTAGGTGCAGGTGTAGGTGTAGGTGAAGGCTGGGTGGATGCTAGGCGCAGGTGTAGGTGTAGGTGAAGGCTGGGTGGATGCTAGGCGCAGTTGTAGGTGTAGGTGAAGGCTGGGTGGATGCTAGGTTCAGGTGTAGGTGTAGGTGAAGGCTGGGTGGATGCTAGGTGTAGGTGTAGGTGAAGGCTGGGTGGATGCTAGGGGTAGGTGTAGGTGTAGGTGAAGGCGGGTGTGGATGCTAGGCTGTCTAGGTGTAGGTGGAAGCTGGGTGGACTGCTAGGCGCAGGTTGTAGGTGTAGGTGAAGGCTGGGTGGATGCTAGGCGCAGTTGTAGGTGTAGGTGAAGGCTGGGTGGATGCTAGGTTCAGGTGTAGGTGTAGGTGAAGGCTGGGTGGATGCTAGGCGCAGTTGTAGGTGTAGGTGAAGGCTGGGTGGATGCTAGGCGCAGGTGTAGGTGTAGGTGAAGGCTGGGTGGATGCTAGGTGTAGGTGTAGGTGTAGGTGTAGGTGAAGGCTGGGTGGATGCTAGGTTCAGGTGTAGGTGAAGGCCACGCGACGGGCGGGAAAACGCGGAAAATGCGCCTGCGGGCGCTCGCGGCGGCGGGAAATGCGACGGGCTCCACGGCGGGGTGGCGGTAGAAACGCGGCGGCGGACGGGATGGATTGACGGTCGCACCTGCGGGTGCCCAGGATTAAGACATTAAAAAAGGGCTAAGCCCCTAAAGACACATCAAAAACTACCGTGGGCAAAAATTGCCCACGGTCGAGAAAATTAGGATGGGGGTAAAATAGGGGGGTAATACGTACAACGGTTGCTAACGCAACCGTTTGGCGCACCCTTTCTTCGAAAGGGTTTGCTAAAAATTTAGGGCGGGCGTCCAAAAAAAATTAGGGGTGCCAGAAAATTGGGGTGGCCAAAAAATAACGTGGGCCAAAAATGACCCATGGAAGATCAAAGGGGTGGTCAAAAAAGGTAAAGCCCAAAAAGGTCTAGGCCCAAAAAGGTCTAGGCCCAAAAAGGTCTAGGCCCTAAAAAGGTCTAGGCCCAAAAAGGTCAAGGCCCAAAAAAGGTCAAGGCCCAAAAAAGGTCAAGGCCCAAAAAAGGTCAAGGCCCAAAAAGGTCAAGCCCAAAAAAGGTCAAAAAAGGTAAAAAAATGGGCTCAAAATACCCTCAGGTAGGTTCCTGGACGCTGTGGTCAAAATGACCAACACGTGCAATATAGATCCCCTACTACTACATATGACGGCTATAACAGACGCTGGCCATATAATTGTGCAAGCTACTACTAGGTTAGGCCGTTACTGGATTCTTTATTCTAGTACAGAATTGCAAATCAATTTTGCGACTTCTTGAGTCGCATGCAGATCCACCGAGGGGAAGTTCGTGCGACTTATGTTTCAATATATTCTCATCTTTTCTCTGTTCATCTCTCTTATCCCAAACTTGATTGCTATGCTCATTCTATCACATGGATAACTTCTCCCTCTGTTTCATTGTCATTCTTTATTTGAAACGTCGGGTATCTTAGTATGTTTGCTGCCATTCCGGGCATTTGATTCAGTTCTGTTCGTGGTGAATTCCGTTTAATCTCAGTAGGGACTGGCTTTTAATTGGTGGCAGATATACGGTAAATAAGGAGTATGGCTCTTTAATTGGACAATCCTGGTTTGAACTTTCAAGTTCCTAATTTGAGGAAGTTGTTGGATTATTCTTTTTACTCATTCTCATTCCTTTTCTATTCAACACTTAATACTCCATCGTCAATGGCCATCTTTATTCTTTCATGAACATTAGAGGTAAAGTCTGAAATACCCTTCCATCCCCTAATTTTCCATCTTATAGTAAGTTATATTATTTCCATGGTCGTACCCCAAGGTATCTCGAATCTCAACTCGAAAGACTCTGAACGTGGTCTTGTGTTCCTTTTCTGAGCTTCGTGTAGGACGCCCATTTTCAGATATAGCTATTTTAAGGAAATATTTTTAAAAATATTTCATATTTTTTTTAAATTAATGTGGGATATAACAACATTTATATTTTCCTAGTTGTTAACTTTCAAATTTTTAAATAATTCATACAAGAATGGACAAATTTATTAAGGCATCGAACAACAATCAAGCAGCCTGACTTTTCATCTGAAATAAATGAAGTTGGGAGGGGGTGGACGGGGGCGAGAAGTAATGAGCCGGAAATAATAATAATTTACGGGGATTAGCCCAAATTGTCCAGAAAAATGGTCGACAGGTTAAATGTCGACGCGACTTCAGGCGGTAGGTTAGGTTAGGTTAGGTTAAGTCAGGTCAGGTTAGGTTAGGTTAGGTTATTAGGTTAAGTTAAGTTAAGTCAGGTTAGGTTAGGTTAAGTTAGGTTAGGTTACGTTTTGTTGAATTCGTTGGAGAAACCTATTTTGTAAACATTGAAATTCTAAGCAGAATTTAATGTTTATAGGTCTGTGTTCTATAATTACTTACAGAGAAACAGACAGATACAGAGTGAGAGACAGGCAGACAGCAAGAAAGTAATTAAAATATAAATAACTATAAATAGTATAATAATATTCCAACACCGTAATTAAAAAAAATAGAAAATTTCAAATGGTCGAAAAGAAGATTGATGATTTTATCAGAAAACAACATCCGAAGAATTCGAGGCAGTTCAAAAATGCAATTATTTTTTTTTTGAGCAAAGGGGGAAAAAAATGAATTTAAACTTTCATGAAATAATTTAAGGAATATTAAATATCCAATATTTTTTTTTCATATATTTTTAAAACTCTAAATAAAAATATTTTGCATCTTTAAAAAGAAACATCAGCAAATGAAAAATGTCTAAAATTTATAAAGTAAAAACTAAAAATAAAAATTGAATGAAGAAGAAATTTTGCTTATATATATATATGTATATGTTATAGTTTTCTAGCTACATGCCTGGCCTCTTCGGGATGATGCTATGGCATATGATTATATATATATATATAATATATATATATATATATTATAATATTATATATATATATATATATATATATATATATATATATATATATATATATATATATATATATATATATATATATATATAATATTATATGAGTTTAGTTCGAAATTATTTACATTATGATTAAGAGCAAGAACCAACTAACAATGAAAGAAATTGAGCTTGGATTGAAACTTAAAAAAAAAAAAAAGGATATAGATATATATTATGGATTATTACGTTTTGAAGACAGTCCGTGATGAGTTATAGGGAGAATTGTGTTAGTAATGAGGATTGTATTGTCGTTTGGAGAACGGAAAAGTTAGGAAACGACAGAGTAGAATCCGCAGAAGGTGGTAAAAGTTAAATAAGTTGGTGTTTTTTTTTAAAGTGACAAAATTTTAACAATTGAACTTTATGGTTTGCTATTTGTGCATTTGAAGGAACGAATCCGAGGCTGGTGATCGGCAGATTCAGGCTTCGTTTCTTTTGGGGAATTGGCGGGATCGACTCGTCCAGGTGGAGGGAGGTCCCCAGGAGCAGCCCAGATTTGCAGTATTAGGGGGTCCCTAACTGAAGGTTTCAGAGTGCAACTGGAGCAGCGGGGTGGATTGACCAAAATCGGATCGAGGAGAGATCCGACGATGAACTGAGAGGGCGAGGTTTTGGGTTTGTTATTGCCATGTGCACCGTGATTACTTGTAAGTTTATTTTATATTATAATGGGAATTTTGAACAAATAAACTACGTAGAGGTGTTTGTTAGTAGGGTTAAAGTTACAGGAAGTGTTTTGGAGTTACTGTGAATTTACTACGAATTTTGAGGAGTAAGTTACTGTTTATCGAAGGAGTTAAGGTTAAAGCTACAGTAATTGCTTGATG
>JABUQX010012142.1:2500-21546 GCA_015478945.1 Trachelipus rathkii | reverse complement strand
TGTTACTGTGTCAATGTAGTATTAACGTTAATATGTTAGATTATGCTTGAAAAAGTAAGATTAGGTACGTTTTGCATACCATGTTAGTCGCTACTGTTGTTATGTTTGGAACTTTGTTAATGCTTGATGCTTATTCCTGTCTTAAGTATTGGTTATGTTTGTCTTGGCATTATTTTCTATCAGTGATGCATGTTACTTTTATAATGGTTTTGAAAGTTATTATTTAGCATACTTATCGCTGTCTGGATTGATAATTAACCAATTGTTGATAAATTTTGGTTAAATGTTACTTTGTTAATGTAATTAACGCTAATATGTTAGAGTTATGCTTGAAAAAGTAAGATTAGTACTTTGCATACCGTGTTATTTGCTTTACTGGTTTAAGTTTTTTTATGGAACTTGTAATTTAACAGTTTATTCCTGTTAAAGATGTGTTAGTGTTGTCTGTGGGTATTATTCTATTTAATGATGCTATGTTACTTTATTAATGTGAAAACTTTACGTTACATATTGATGATCTGTAATAAAAACTTATTTATGTATTTTATCCAAAATAATTACTCGAAATGTGACTTGAATTCAATAGATCAATAGATCAAAGACGGGATGGGGAGGTGGTTGGATGGTTTTTGGATAGTGTTTGATTTAGTGATTTACTGCTTAGTGTATGTAAAACATGAAAATTTAGTAATAAATTTGACTTAATCAATAGATCCAATAGAATCAACAGAATGTCAGGGGAGGAGGTTGGATAGGGGTTTGATTTACTGATTAATAACATTTAGATGCGTAAAAACTAAATTTGTAATTATAACAAAAAAAATAAGAAATTTATTTATTATTTATTATTTATTGATTATTTTTTCTTATATGGTTCTGAAACCATTATTTTCGAAATCTAACAGATCCCAATAAACATATATAAGCACCATCTAATTATGTTGTTATACAATTTCTTATTAAACTTAGCACCGCAGTGCTCCAGGCACCGGTCCGGAGCCAACCTCTTGAATTCCAATTACCAAGTCTTCTAAAACTCATCCTGAATCGCGCTCACCATAATTTTCAGCTTTAATACGATCAATTTAACTCCATATTTAATTCGTTATACCACTGAGTTTACCTCCATCATCTAACAACTCCGTCCAAATTTTACACGAATACATAATTCGAAAGTCGGGGGCTGCTGGCAATCGCGCGGAGTCGGAACCGGATCAAAGACGCTCATCGGCGAACGCAAACGGAGTGCGTAAAAAAAACGACCCTTACAGCGATCGTTTTTCGACTCAGATCTTTCCTTCGGAAATCAAATCTTCGACGTAATAATAATATAATGTTTTATTTGTGTATGCGCACGCGCGCGCGGGCGCGCGCTCTCTCTCACTCATCGAACACCTGTTCGATTAGCCCGATCTCGCTAACTCAATCTCGGGTTTTGAAAGCCAAAAGGGTATAAACGCGCGCTAGCGCTACGCTCTCAGGGGCACACCCCTTAAGGGACCTACGTGCCACCCAAAACTCGCATGTGATCAGTTTATCACATATCTAGATTATATCCAAGTTAAAGCAAATACTCTGCGCCTTCATATTCGAAAAGGTTTACGCGGCATATGTTCACTTATACTTAATATAATATATATACTTATAATATATATATATATAAATTTATAATAATATATATATATTAATAATATATATATATATTATATATTATATATATATAAGTATATAATATAATATATATATATATATATATATATATATACTTATATATATTAAATATAGGTCAGCTTCTGGATTTAGCCGTCATAGTATCTAAAATAAACTATTAATTACAGGGGTAAAACGAAACATCTGGGAAAGCGCGTCCAATTTATGCTTAGGAAAATGTAAAAAAAAAAAATAAAAAAAAAATATATCTCAAATACTACAATAGCTACAGCGCAAAAGAATACATTTTTGGAATCCTGGTATAAAATTTCACATAGGAAACATGTAAAAAAAATTAAAAAAATTCATTTTAATAATTATGTAATATGATTAGAAGGCCTATTAGGAACCTTTTATTGGTTTCTCGTTAAAATAATAGACTTTTATTTAATATTTTTTTTTTTACTTTTGTTACTAAAATCGGTCTCTCGCCGGGGAACTACGGGGTAAGATTATTTCCCCCCTCCGGGAGGTCTCCGGAACCCGAAACCGTTGGGGTCGCGGGGGTTCCTCCTCCCTCCCCTACGGGTATGAAAACATCCCCCCCAGTTCCCCGTCTGCTCGAGCCCCCTAAGTTGCCGGTATAAAAAGCAAAATTAAGTAGAAAGTCTATTATTTAACGACGAAACCAATAAAAGCCTCTCTAATATCCTCTAATCATGATTACTATAATATTAACAATAATTTTTATTATTTTTATTTTTTACATTCCGGTAAAAATATAACCAGGATTCCAAAAATGTTATTCTTTTCGCTGTAGCGATTGTAGTTTTTTATATTTTTTTTTTTTTTTTTTTTTTTTTTTTTCTGCACTTTACAATTTCCCCTTGTTTTCAGCTAATGTATTCCGTTTTATTTTAGCATTAATATTTTAAATACAATACTGTATAACCAGACGCCGGCCATATATATATAAATTATATATATATATATATATTATATTATATATCATATATATTAATAATATATATAATATATATATAATAATATATAATAAATATATATATATATATATATATATAATATATATATATAATATATATATATAATATATATAATTAATATATATATATATATATAATACTGTTTGTGTTGTGTGTGTGTGTGTGTAGTGTGGTTAGCATCATGAGACTGACATGATGTAAAAATTGTTTCTCGTAACATTCATTAACAAAATCTTTTAACTAGAACAGAGAGATTTTTTCTTAGTTTAAAAAAGAAAAAGGAACTTGTCGTTCATTAGTATTGTAATAATTTTTTTCCCTCTTTCATTATTTTAACAAACTTTTTTACTCATTTAATTAATAACAAAATATGATATAAATAACTGTAAATATATGATTACTGGAAAAGAAATATATCAAAATATTAAATAATATAATTTGAAAGGGGAATTTCCAACTGCGAAAGATGTTAATGTTACGAAACTTGCCGCTAACCCTTGGCGCCTCATCTTCATCAGAAGGCATCAGTGCTAGTAGTAGGAGGGCCATTCCGGACTAAAATTTAACCGCGACCTTTTTGACCTTTTCTGACCGCGACCTTTTCTTGAGCTCGAATTTTTACCTGACCTACCTTTGGCCTTTACCTTTTGGTCCTTACCTTTTTTTCGTAACCAACCCTTTGTCTTCCGATGGTCATTTTTGCCCACGGTATTTTTGGCAACCGCTAATTTTTGCAAACCCTAATTTTGGCAACCCCAATTATTTTCGGCAACCCTGATTTTGGCAACCCTTCGAAAGGGTGCGCCAGACGGAGGCGAAGCCTCCGTCGTACGTGTTGCCCCCCCCCCTATTACGCCCCCTAATTTTTCGACCATGTCAATTTTGCCCACGGTAATTTTTATTCTTCCTTTAGGCTTACCCTACTTTGATGTCTTAACCTTTTTTGTCCTTCCCCTTGGCTCCAAAGCTTGACAGATACCAGCGTCAATTATTGATCCACTGGTTAATTTTTTGTCCTTCAGGCGTCAATTTTGGATACCCACGGTAATTATGTCTTCCTATTAGGCTTAGCCCCTATTGTAATGTGCTTACCTGTTTGTCCATTAATTTATCCCTTGACCTTCCATATCCAGGTCATTGTTGCCCACCCATATTTTCTGGCCACTCGTGCACCACCCGTCACATATTTCGTCCTAACTTGAACGTATGTATGGATCAATTCCTAACTTAAACACACACACACACACACACACACACACACACAACACACACAACACACACACACACACACACACTTGACACACTATACAACATTCACTATGACACTTACACTCACCCATATGATACTTCACTTACATTACCACTATACACACGTCACAAACACTACCTCCAACCCTTGTCGTCCATGGGTCAATGACCACGGTAATTTTTTTCCTTCCTAGACTTACCCTTTTGATGTCTTAACCTGTTACCATGATATTCGCCCTTGACCTGCACAATACATGGGTCTAATTTTGACCCACCGCTAACTGATGCTTTATGGTTCTCCAATTCACCGTTAAAAGTATCTAATGTATCTATAGTGTTCTATGAGTATTAGATGATGCCAGTGTGAGTGCCAGTGTTACCAATGATGCCAGAGGAGTGCCAATGAGCTGCCAATGGAGGCCAATGATCCAAGTGAGTGCCACATAATTCCAACTAAGTGGCACATAGTGCCCAACTGGAGTGCGCGAGCGTTTCAAGCCTTTTCTACCTCCCCTGACCCAATAGCCCGGAGACAGGTTCTACCCCTATGTTATAATTATGAGATCATTGGTTAATAAACCTGCTTAGGATGCTTCCACTATGATTAGTCTTTTCTACACTTATAGCCTATATATAATATAATATATATATATATAATATAATATATATTATAATATATATATATATATATTATAATATAATAGAAATATATATAATAATTATAATATATATATATATTAATATATATATATTATATATTATATAAATATATATATATTAATATATATATATATATATATTATATTATATTACTTTCCACAAACACCTACACACATACACTATGACACTGTATACACACATTCACAATGACACTTATAACACATACACCTATAAGCGCTTACACTCTCCATAGACACTTACATAAACGCTACTAGACACTACATCACACCCAACACAATTACACTTACGTTACCACTCACACACTCATTTTGATGCCTTCAACTTTGAGCCTTCAACATTGATGACTCAGCATTAATGCCTCAGCATTGATGCCTCATTTGAAGTCATCTTTGAGAAACTCTAGTCTTTGATGCCGTCATCTATACCATCTATAATTGATGATTCAATTCTTTGATAAATCATCTTGATTGGCTCATCTCACCTTTCTACCTTACACCAAAAGAACATAGTAATATTGATGGGGTCTTCCCCTATTCATAAGCGACCATCAGGGCGCCGCATGCCCCTCCGCCTCGAAGCTGACCAAACCCCGCACCCGCAGTGCACCCCCGCGTCGCCCCCGCGCTTTTCCCCCGCCGCGTGCGCCCTGCAGGCGCATATTACCGCCCGCCGCTCGTCGTATTTGAAACTTATATTTTGACTTTACTGTAATATATATTATCTATTAATCTTTTTTTATTTCATACTAAACATTTTATTAAAAACATTTCTCGACCTAAAACTCAAACTCATTACATCCATATTTAACACATATGATTATTACATTATTTTACTTAATACTTTACTTAATACTTTTAATTTATAAATTTTTTAAAAATTTTATGTAAGAAGAAAAAAATCCAGAGTATCTGATATATAATCATTTTATTTACTACAATTGTACGAAATATTATTAAAACATAAACTTACATACCTTAAAGCAGTAAATCAGTAAAGTCAATAGAGTGTTATCCTAAACAACAAAGGAATTTAGTAGCTTTTTGTTACTGTTTTACATCCTTTAAACTCATGTTTTACGCTTTAACTCATAATGTTTTACGGCTTGAACCAAACATTATGTCATACAATACATACCTTAAATCAGTAAATCTAATAATACAAAATTGCTACATATCACCAAGGGGATAGTATGCTTTTGTTTTACCCTTTACTGCTTTAACTTTCTACTATACTGACTTTTAACTTTTCTGCTTACTGCTTTTAACTTACATATCATTACATACCTTAAAGCAGTTAAATCAGAAATTCAATAGATTTACTAACACCTAAGGGAAATAGTATGCTTTGTTATGCTTTACTGCTGTAACTTTCTGCTTTACTAGCTTTATATCTTTCTGTACGTTTACCTTTTAACTCACATACATTATCTATACCTTAAAGCAGTAATCAATAAATCAATAGAGTGTGACCTAACACCAAGGGGATTAGTAGCTCATCTATTATCTCTTTAGTCTTTTACTGCTCTTCACTGCTTTAACGTCTGCTATACTGCTTGTAACTTCTCTTTTACTGCTTAACTTCTGCTTTTACAAGCTTTAACTCATATTGTTTTTACTGTTTTACTCATATATTTACTATATACATTATGTTTTTTAATTTTGTTTTAATACTTTTTATTTTATTGTTATTATATTTTATTTGATTTTTATATTTTATTATTAGTTTTATTATTTTTATTATTTTATTTTATTTTTATTTATAATTATACTTATTTATTACTTCATTGCCATTGTTTATTATTATTTAGAACACACATACAGCACAACATCTTACACCTATTACACACATTCACTTATGACACTTAACACACATCATCTATTGACACTTACATTACCAACATACGACAATTTACTATTACAATAGCTTATACACACACTTACACTTATACCACACATTCACTATGACAGCTTATACACACCATTCACTACTACCAACTTACATTTTACCCAGAGCATACAATTTACACTCACACACACGCACCACCACACTACACACACA
Source organism: Trachelipus rathkii (assembly GCA_015478945.1). Classification (NCBI taxonomy): domain Eukaryota; kingdom Metazoa; phylum Arthropoda; class Malacostraca; order Isopoda; family Trachelipodidae; genus Trachelipus; species Trachelipus rathkii. The sequence continues at coordinate 14,905 of JABUQX010012142.1, read as the reverse complement.
CACACTGTCACACACACTTTTCTTACACTCTCACACAGATTTACTACACTCACACAGAATTTTACCTTACACTCACACACCCAGATTACATACACACAGATTATTTACACTCACTACAGAGTTACTTACACCACACACAATTACTACCACACACAGATTACCACACACCAATTATCTACACTTCACACACAGATTTTACTTACACACCCTACACCACACACACACACACACACTCACTACACCCCAAGCAGTGTTTACATTATTAAAACATTTATTTTTAATTAAAAAACACCACATTTATATTTATCTCATTCTGTTAATACTCTTAGTTTATTCAAAGTTTTCTTTAAAACTTCTATAATAAATCAATCATATCTTTGAAGTACAAAGAATTTATTATTAACTGTCAATACTTTTTGTTATATTAGTAACTTCAAGTTTTAAAATTAATTTTATACTAACTTCCTTTGAGATTCTTTTAACAACATAAAATACAATTTTAATTAGCCAATATTTGAAATAAATCAGTAAGGTCAGCCCCCTAGCACCCTCTACACCAAGCAGCCCCGTTTTTCTATACTTACTGCTTTACATCATCTTAGCCATGTAATAAGTATAAAAATAACAAAATAAGTTTTTCTTGCTAACATAACATGTATTTTTATTAAAATCTTTCTAAGTTCTTATTAAATAACAATGATTCACTTACGATTTTATTATTATTATCGTTCGATGTTAACTGAAAATATTTCAAGTTTTTATTAATAATCAGTGTTTATTTCTTTTTGTAATATGTGCCTTAATGAAAATAGACTGCACGAAAAACACTAAACAAACCCGCACTCCTTACAGATACGAAAACTTGACCTATCTCTGTAAAATGTGTTGAAATAACTACTTAGAACTAATTAGGATAATCCTTTTTGTATCCGGGCTAATTTAATCCTAACAGGCAAAATTATATTTTCAAACTGACCTTCTTCTGTAAAATGTGGTGCAATAACTACTTTTGGCCTAAATTAGGCCTAAATTTTATTTTTTAAACTTTTGTATCCCAGGTTGATTTAAGCCTAATACCAGTCAAAAAGTAATTCCAGTATAGACAAAGAATCGAAAATTATTTTGTTATTATATTTTTAAAAATTTTCAAAACTAAACATCTGTATCGAGATCCTTAAAGCATTTAACAAGAAATGTTTACCTTCTTGGTGAGGACGGAGTATATCCTTATCTCTATATGACCTCTATGTGATTGGTCATTGTACAATTTATCGCTATTTTGTTTTTAAGTTATAAAAACATGTTTTTCAGTACCTGACCCTACTTGATTGGATGAAAATATATTTGACAGGCGGAGTTTTAGACCCAACTCATTTTAAAAATCCATACTCGTTTGCAGCTGTAGCGAAAGGAGGTTGTGTTCTGTTTAAAAAAGTGTTCTATTTTCACTAGTGTTTATATCATGACCCATCTTAACAATACCTCTTATAGAATGATATTGTAACATATGACATCAAATCCCTGACTACGGTTTTCATTCTCTATATAAAAGGAAACCTAATGGTTTGAATTTTACGTGTATTAATCAACCTATATATCAACCTAGTAACAAACGTATTTATGAGCGCGGATGAACTACTCTGAATATGTCACCATGTTGAAGAATGGATCAAGTAACAAGTTCCACGACTATTTAGACTCACCGCAGTATTTATAGTCTAAGAAGAAGGACGATGGAGACAACTACTCTCGCCTTTCTAAAGTATTAATTCATCAAAGATAGGTATGGAGCTTCTAGTATGGAAGACGTTTAATGAATCATGTACATTTGATCCTACTACTCATAGAATCAGTATTAGAGGTATACAGCGACTGAAATATATGTCTGAAGTTCGCAAGAGGGTATTAATGCAGATGAAACAGACTGAAATACTGGGTAATTACGTAGCTGTAGCTCATTCTATGTTATATCAGGAGTATTGTGCATTTAAGAAAAACCTAGCTGATGATCCTGAAACTATCATTGAAAACTTCTTAAAATCCATGAACGTACAGAAATTCATCTATCTATTTAGAAAACAATGGAGCGGAAGTATTTATGCGGCTGATCCTGACAGTAAACATACTATGATATCTGAGAGAGAACTTTTTACATATTGCTATGGTATTGAAGAGATAAAAAACTATCTGAGGAACAACAACGCAAATGATAAGCATATTTGCAAATTAGAGAATTTTAATATAAAATAGACATAAACATTATGTGAAAAATGTATGTGTAAGTGTTATATTTTTTATTGTAATCTTATATATATATATATATATATATATATATATATATATATATATATATATTATATATATAAATATATAAATTATATATATATATATATAGTATATATATATATATATATATATATATATATAATATATATATATATATATATATTATATATTCTTATGTAAGTTAATGCTTATTAAATTATCTAATTAAATAGTAAAGTTTATATCCTTATTTTACTTCTTAAATAAAGATTTACATGTTATGTTAAGAGTTGAATGTATATAAAATATATAAAAGTTTTTATGAAAGCTTAACTATACATATAGTTAAATTAAAACAAAAGGTAAGGCTCAGGGTATGAAAAAACATGTTTTTCATAAAAATTTATTCTCCAAAAAAGCATAAAATGAATTCTCACCAATCAACATACGAGGTCCATATAATATAAGTATTACTCCGTTCCACTCACAAGAAAGTAACCATTCCTTCTACTCTAAAGGATCTACCGATCCAGCATGTTTCAGTGAAAAATATTTATAAAAAATATATAACATTATTCTCATTTTAGCATTTCCACTTATTACCTTTGACTCTGGTATTAGGCTTAAAAAAGCCCGGATACAAAAAAGACTTATCCTAAGTATTAGCCTAAATTTAGCCTAACGTAGTTATTGCACTACATTTTACAGAAGAAGGTCAGTTTGAAATATATATTTTGACCGGGAATTAGGCCTAAATCGACCCGGGATGCTAAAAAGATATTCCAAAATTTATGCGATAGAAAATTTAAACACATTTTACAGAGAGAGGACAGTTTCGTATCTGTAAGGAGTGCGGGGTTTGTGTTCTCCATCATAGGACTTAAAATTTCTCATAAGATTGAAGATCTGTAGGAACCTTGATTATTAAAAAACTTGGGAATTTCAGTAACATCGATGCGAATAATATAAATTAAAGTGAAATTGTTATTTTTAAAATAAGAACTAGATAAGATTTAATAAAATACTATGGGGGTTTATTGTTTAACGTGCAGGGAGGACGAAAAAAAAAAAAAACTATTTGTTATTTTTATACTAATACCAGCTAAAAGATGATGTAAAGCAGAGCAAAGAACAAAACGGGCATAGCTGTGTAGAGTGAGTGTGGTGGGTGCATAGGGCGACTTACTGATTACTGATTATGCTTTTAATACGTAAAATATATGTTTTTAATAAGATTTTTAATAAATTTTAGTTTAAAAATTATTTTAAAAACTTATAGTTATAAAATTTATAAAACAAAAAAATATACATTTAATAATAAATTCTTTGCTCAGAGCTTATGATTGATTATTTGGAGTTGTAAGAAATCTTTGAAACTTATTTCTACTCTTGAATGAATACTATATAGTGACGTGTTTAATTAAAACATAAAAGTTTGAATAAATTATACGTTATATGTGTAAGGGAGTGTGTGTGTGTGTTGTGGTGTAAGTAAATCGTGGTGAGTGTAAGTAAATCTGTTGTGTAAGTAAATCTGGTGTGTAAGTTAAATCTGTGTTTTGAGGTAAGTATATCTGTGTGATTTAATAAATCTGGTATGTAAATCAGTGTTGGAGTGTAGGTAAATCTGCGTGTTAAAGTAAATCTGTTGAGAGAGTGGATATAAATCTGGTGTGACGTTTGTGTGTGTGTATATGTGTGTGTTTGTGCTGAAGGATTTTGGTATAATATTATTGACAATATGAAAATGTAGGTTTTACTGAATGATGTTATATAAGTGTCATAGGAATGTGGTATAAGTGTAAGTTGTGTATAAGTGTTAAATGTAAGTCTATGGTAAATGAAGTGTTCATAGTGAAGTGTGTATAAGTTTCAATAGTGAATGTGGTATATAGTGTAAGTGTGTGGATGCTGTGTTCTAAATAATTAATTAACAATAGGCATGAAGTAAATAAACACTAATATTAATAATAAAAAAAAAATTAAAAATAAAAATAAAAATAATAATAAAAATAATAATAAATAATAAATAAAAAATAAATAAAAATTAATAAAAAATAATTAAAAGTTAATTAAAACATAAAATTTAAAAACTTAAATTTAATAAATATTATGAGTTAAAACCAGTCCATCTGTGACTTCAAGGAGTAAAGCAGAAGGTGTAAGCATAAAAATTGCCTTTTGAAGCATAAAGCCAGAAATTAAAGCAGTAAAAGCAGTAAAACAAACATTACTAATCCCCCCTTGTGTTAGGTCAAACTCTATGAATTTACTGAGTTTTACTGCTTAAGTATGTAATGTATGTAGTTTAAAGCAGTAAACAGAAATATTAAAGCAGTAAAGCAGAAATTAAAGCAGTTAAACAGTAAATACAAAAGCATACATCCCTTAGTGTTAGTAACACCTCTATGAATTTTACTGATTTACTGCATTAAGGTATAATGTATGGAGTAAACATAAAGCAGAAAGTTAAACATAAAAGCAGAAAGTGTAAAGCAGTAAACCATAAAACAAAAGCTATATCTAATCCCCTCTTGGGTTAGGTAAACACATCTATTCATTACTATTTACCTGACTTTAAGGTAATTTAATGTTAATAAATATTTCGTATGAGTTAAAACATATGAGTTAAAGCAGTTTTAAAACATGAGTTAAAGGCAGTAAAACAGTAAAACAAAAAGCATACTAATCCCTTTGTGGTTAGGTAACACCTCTATTGATTTACTATTTACTGCTTTAATGTATGTAAAGTTATGTTTTAATAAATATTTCGATACAATTTTAGTAAAAAAAAGACTTGAATCAATAGATCACTTTCATATATCCCTTTGCAATTTAAAAATTATAAATTTAAAAAATTTAAGTAAAAATATTATTCAAAAATAATTTTAATAAAATATAATTGTAAATAAAGGCAGTAAAGTTACAGTTTAGTTCGCGAAAAGTTTTTAATAAAAATTTTAAGTATAAATAATATAAATGAATGACTTATAGTATATAATTTTTCCATTCGCGCGGAAATATTGTTCGCCTTTGGCGGTTCGCACGCGGCCGGCGGGATAATTGCGCCTGCGGCCGGCACGCGCCGGTCGAACGCGTGCGACGGACCGTGGTCGCACGCTGCGTGTTTGCTGGGGTTTTGCATCCTTCGAGCGGAGCGCATGCGGCCCGATGTACACTTATTAACTAGGAAACATCAATTATTATCATTCTTATCCGCATTAAAACGTTAGACTTAGCCTCAAAAGATGGATTTCTCGGCCAAGAGTTGAACCATTCAAAGTTTTTATAGCTATTCTCAAATGCTTTTAGTAGCATTTTAAGGCTTGATGAGCAGCAATTGTTAAGTGAGCTAATCAAGTTAGTAATATAGCATTACGAATGAGCGATGATGGGTAGATGATTAAATGATATTGTATATGCTTGTTAGGGTATTAGTGAGGAGAGATATGTTAAGTGATTTCAATGCGTGATTAGATTAAGTAGTGCGAGGAAGGTAAGCGCTTATAAGTTCATGTAGATATAATATATATATATAATATACTTATTATGGGAGATAAGTATTTCAGTATGTATTGAATAAGTTGTATGGTATAAGTTATACATATGATATTGAGCTGGAGTATAGGTGCCAAAGTGAATATATAATAATATATATTTATATAAGATTATATATATATATAGTATATATAAGAATAGATATATATATATATAGATATATATATATATTATAAATATAAGATGATAATATAATATATATATAAGATATAGTAATATATTATATAATTATTAATAGATATATTATATATAGATATATTATAATATATAGATAGTAAGCTATTGAAGAACGTGTTTATGTTATATAGATACAGAACCTCCAAGCTCCACAGAGTTATGGTATAGGATTATTTTTTAGTGAGTTTGTTTTTAATTAACAAGTACTAATTTCGCTAGAGTATCCATCAATACCTTATTAAAACAGCGTACAAGTAAAACACGATAGGTATGTCGTGAAATTCGGGCGCAGAGCGTAGAAAGCTTTGAAAAAATGGAGCCAACGCAAGTTGCAACTTATTATACAACAATGATTCAAAATGTTGAACACTCATCTATCAGGACCTCACCAGAGTTTTTAGCGTGTCTGCTCTACACGACACTCGCTGTCAATTTTTAATCTGAGTGCTTTCATTTCTTATCTTCTATTACGCTCAAAGCGCGCATGACATCACCCATATGGGTCAAAACGCAACCATTTAGAGCAAGCTGCGAGTCATGTACGGTACGCGATTCTAGACATCACGTGAGCACCTATCGCGAACGAAAACACCGAGATAGCTAGTACGTCTTGATTTGCCCACCCACTTCAATAGCGCTTATCTCCATAACGCTTCCTACCTGGGCAAACATCTTGTATGGCCCATTATTGTAGCTTTGGCAAGGCGAAGGCAACAGGGCAAACAAGGGTAAGAATCAAAAAACGCAAGTCCTAAGGAGGGAAGGACAAATTGAAAAATTTACCCGTTGCGTCAAAAGGGTTCTTGCTCCCCCGACTCCACTTCGCGTTACACTGACCAATAGGGCGTATGAGACAAATGAGCGTTTTCCACGCCTGCTGTCTCCCACTACGTACTGAAACTTATACGCAAGAGCCCCTAATTATTTTCTTATTTTGTGTGTGTTTAGTTTTTAGTTCAATAAGTTGAATTATTTGTGATTTTCTTTATATACAATGTGTTTTTGAATTTGTTTGAGAGGTGTGGACTTGACGACGCTATTCGCAAATACGTAATTGCGTTTTTCTGTAAAGTTGTCATTTTTTTTACGAATAATTTCATTTTATGAAATTTTTTTTTTTTTTGGTGGTTGGCTGTGAGTTGTCGAGAGATTATTGTGAGATTTGAGTGTTTTTGTCTTGTGTTGTGTTTTCAATTTTTTTAGAAATCCAACAGACGTTTCAAGTGTTAGGAACGAATTATGTGCGGGGCCACGAGGTGTGTGTCGCGTACTTTTTGAGGGATATTCAATTTATTTTTTGGTACAATCCAGAAAAATTTTGTGCGTGGTCCAATATAAAATATGTACCATATTTGTGTTTAAAATTAATTATTGTACATATTTAAGCGTACAAAGTGCTATTAGAAATCATACTCGGATTGTGCACCCAACTAGAACATATCATTGTTAGTAGTCTAAGTAACTATACATAAAAACAGGAGTCTTGAATCTCTCAATAAAAGAAAGGAAAAAAGCGAAAATAAATATACGTAAAAGTCAAAAACTGTCACACTAATGAATACTTATCAACCCAACTCATAAACAGATGGTTCCAATGACAAATAAATAAATAATTAATCATGGTCAATAATTGTGACCACTATACTACAAGTTCCTCTATCATAACTTTAGAAGTCAAATAATGACCTTTACATATTTTTAGCAGTAAAAGAATTCGTATAGCCCGTTTTGATAAATAAGGAAATTTTAAATATATAAAATTTACCAGTGGGTAGGTCAAAAATTAAACCAATTTCTCTAGAAAATAATTAGGGGCTGTTAAATAGAATTTAGGTAGGCTCAATTACTTACTAACGAGGCTGGCGCCTCACTTTCATGGCGGCATATAACCCATTATCTTCGAAGTAGTATTGCCTAAAAATGTGGTTATTAAGGTGTTGGCCAAATAATTTGAGGTGCCGAAAAATTAACCGTTAGACTCAAAAATAAGGACCCATGAATGACCAAAGGTATTGGTATTCGGAAAAATAATAGTCTAAGTACCCTCAAATAATGTATAATAGATCGACCGCTCGTCTAGAAAGAGCACAAGACAATAACATTGTAATCGGTGAATTAATATATTGTAAATTATTTTCTTGTAATAAAAATTTTTTCTTGTACGGCTGCGTGCGAGAAAAATCCGAGTTTTTACACTCTATTCAAAATAAGTTCTTACAAAACAATTCTTGGGTTGGTATTTTTCATTCGGGTTTCAATGTTTTAGATACACGAAGATCGCCTGCCTAACTGTAACTATGTCTATCAACAATATCAATTAAGACCTTGTTTTTCTATACTCGTATGTGTACATTACACATCTCTCATACATCTAGAGTCACAAATCTCTATCCATATTATTAGATGCTTACTGTCTACTCAAAACCACTCAGGTTTTTCATAACGCGTAAAGAACCTCTGTTTCATTCCACTTAAAATACATGTCATAGTATATATTAATATGATAGAAGTGAGTGGAATTCTTCAATGCCTAGGATGATATTTATATAGAAGAGTTATCCTATTTAATTCTTATAATATATTAGGTTCCAAACAACTCCTTAGAAGCTATCTAGTATAAAAACTTTCAATATAATCAATTATACCATGTAGAAATTTTATTCCATATTTAAATTACTTTTTGAATACCTGTACACATGAAATTTAGAAATATGAAAATTAGTGTTAGCTACGCAAGTAAATGGAAAGATATTAGCCAAAACTTTGTTTGAGAGATCTTCGGTGGTATTTTATATATCATTATCTTTTGTGGTAGACATAGGCGGACTAAAGTCCCTTTTATGATGTATAGGTTCAGACATTATCTTATTACAGCTTGCAACTGAGAGATGTTTATGCTGTGAAGAGAGCATTCTAGGTACACTACGTTATATAAACAACAGAAAAGTTAACTATCAATAAAACTATGTTTACACCCACCAATATGAGAATTCTGCATATCATGACGGCCAACTCTGAGTTTCAAAGAACCGGTCGGAGCTCACCATCTCAAGTAAGGAAAGCTTTAAGTAGTGTGTGTTACTTGCCACTAGTACGTTCAGTTATATTGCGTTTATTAAGACAAAAGAGCGTAGGAAGTTATGCTCACCGAAAAAATTAAGGCTCGTTATATTACTGTCCTATAAAGTTTTATACACACAAAAGTAGAAGTCACAGCCAACTTCACACACTAACACACTGCGTCAGTGGGCCTTCCTCAATCATGACGAATATTAGCTGTGTTTCAAAAGTTTGTTGTAGGTTAAGAGAACTGTGATAAATGTAAAATTGTAATTTCCATCTATTAATTCTTAACAGTTAAATTAAAGATGTGGATAGTGCATATCCGTGATTTAATTTTTCATGTGTGAAGTAAGTATAATAGGTCATACGTTTTGTGATTCGATATAAGAAATGTAGTTGGTCTAAAATATGATATAAGAAGTAATAAATAGGTAAATTACATTTACATACACTATTGTGGAAAAAAACGAAATGTCGGGAAACAGTCTGCGAAAACACAAAGCATATGCCTACACCACCAGCTCACAAATACCCTGCCACCGCACGTAGGGAAGGGGTTGAGCTGGGAGGATTTGATGAATCGACTCTGGTATGTCAAGAGTTAAGGTCTCACTTGGCTATACACTCTCTTAAATGCTGCTTAGTACTATGTGTCATGACCTAACCAGGTAAGTGGGTGTTAGACAAAGTGTAAAGTTGTATAAATTAGCGTATATATGGGAGAGTGATACGTATTATTTAATGTAACGTAAGAATTATTGCTGCACGGAAATATAGTAATGGCTTTTAGTGATACTTTCTTGGGTTAGTATAATATGCGTGTAATTGGTGCGATTTTATGTGAGCTCTTTCACTCTTATGTAATTATTATCTTAATGCGTTCTCCTACTGCTGCACCCCACAAGGTGAGGGACAGAAATAAATGTGAGGGTGAGTCATCCTCTCTAATAAATCTTTGTCCACACTGGGCATGTAATATACTGATTTACGACATGTGAGGTGTAGTGTGGAAAAGAGGGTGAAAGAAAGGGAAACTGAGGGGGGATAATAATTTCGGCACTCTAGAATGAAATATCAATGTGTGTGCCAAATCTAAAATCAAGTTGTTAGATAGATTCCTACTATAGAAAGTTAGATAGAATTAGATTATTATTATTGAGTGATGAGAGAATTTGATTATTATTATATTACTTATTATTGATTAGTATATTGAATAGATGTAATTAAATTGAATTATTATTGAGATTGATATTTGATGTTAACTGATTGAATTTAGTATTATACTTGTAATGAATTTGAGATTTGTTGTTTGAAGAGAGCATGGAATAAGTGAGAGGGTATATGGAGTATAACCCAGAGAGAACGATGAGAGAGAGAGAGCCTGAGATTTTTACTATTTATTTAATCTATATCATCATAAGGCTTCGTCCTACCCCAGGTCAACCAATAAACCTATGGAAAAGACGGGGCGTGCGTGTATCCGGAGTAAGAAGAGATAATGTATAACCCCAGCCACTCCCATCTCCGTGTCGCCACACCAACGAAAGCAGCCAGTGGATTCCCTCCACACCTAATAGGACACCTTAGCGCAAAGAACATTGCCTCTTTCTCGACCTATACTAAAAAATGCATCATTACATTCCTACTCGCTTTTAAAGGAGGGGGGTCGAAACCTCTTCGCTCGAGCCCTACTCATACGACAAGGGAGAACCACCTCCATCCTGCCCTGTGATCTTACAAATTTGGCCTTTGTCCGCGGTTTGGATCTTTTGGTTCTATTACTGTATTCGATGGGGTTATATAGGGAGTAATCTTAATTATTGTTATATCATTATGGGAGGAAAAGGGCGTAGATTATTTATATAATGAAATTTCAATTATTTATATTCTTGTGAGAGTAGGGGATGGGTGCCCAAAATGCCTTTAGATCACCATAATTCAGCAAATTATGTAATTTATATTATTTCAAAGCAGCTAATATACTTTAAATGTTACTGAAGTTCTCAGTCATTTGTACCGAGTAACCCACTGGAATTGATGCGTCGTTGTTACCATTGAACAGTAGTACTGCTATCAAGCTTCTACTTGAGATATCAATAAACAGCTGGGCAGTCTGTTGGGGGTTCATCACGAAACCCATAGCGTCCAAGGGCCGCTGATTTCTTAGTAGTACAAACCAGAGAAAACTTCCTTTGTCTGAATTGCAAATGCGCACTTCTTCGTCACGCTCGCCCCGGTACATGAAAATGTAGTTCAGGAGTAATAAATTGTTTTCACGAAGTCGTTGAGCCTGCCCCGCAACTGCCTGATTCTAGCGCACAAACACAAATCTCTTGTCAAATCGTTTAACCCCGCTTGGCATAAGGGTTTAAGTTGAATTGTCTCACCTCGTAGGTTGATATGTATAGATGTCATCTACAGGTTGATCTTCCATGTGTTCATCGGCATCACACAATGAGTCTGTTCCCATATTTTTAGGCGCGAGCTGGCAATTCGCAATTCCTGTTCCATGAGCTACTGGTTTATAGCATAACAAGGGCCACATCCGGATGACTAAGGTTTCTTATTTTTTTCGCATTTATGCCTGCAATTAACGCGGGAAAGACATACAATTGCCAATCATATGTGCCAATAAAAACAAAAACAATTTTATGATAAATATTCCAAATAGCAAATAGGAGTCACTTGAGCACATTTTACGGAAAAATTTACATCAACCATTCAAAGATTATGGCCAAGACATACAAGGTCGATAAATAACCATATTGCAAATGCCCACTAAACAAAGTGAATATATACACAAATATATATATATATATATAATATATAATATATATATATATATATATATTATATATATATATATATATATATATATATATATATATATATATGTATAATATATAATCATATATAATATATATATATATATATATATAATATATGAATATAATATATATATATATATATATTATTACATATATATATATATATATATATATATATATATATATATATATATATATATAATATATGTACTAATATATATTATATATATATATATATATATATATATAATAGAGAGCAGCAGAGAGAGAGACGAGAGAGCAGAGAGAGACGAGAGAGAGCAGAGACCTGAGAGCAGAGACGAGAGCGAGAGAGCAGAGAGAGTTTAGATATGCACTTGAATTTGTTAGACTTTAAAAGCAAGCAAAATTTCTAACTCACCTTGTGTAGATTGCATGCAGAAAATAACAGTCACTTGTCATGATCTTTTCCCTTTCCTCCAAATCATAGGAATACCAAAAGGCAAACAGTCATATATATATATGGTAAAACTGA